>MNAD01000286.1:0-30772 GCA_001895945.1 Trametes pubescens | reverse complement strand
TATGGTCAATTGCGTCCGGGGTCCTAGCCCGACTTTTGGGTAGTCGCTGTCAGAATTTCTTGACGCCCCCCCCGCTTGTTCCAGCCCGACATCCTCTCCAAGCACCACCACCACCGGCGAAACGTTTGGTCCCTCACACTGCGTTCGACGAACACTTTTTGTTGCTATGGATCACGCATCTGAGAAGGAGTCTAACATGCCCTTCCAGAGGACTCAGGGAGGCACTACCGCATCCACCACCCTTTGGGGGCATCTCCTACGCAAGACCGGGTCTTCACAGGTTCCATCCTCTAGCTTGACAAGTACATCCACTCTAGGCACTCTAGGCAAGCATACGCCCGCGATTGCGCCCATAGACAAAGCTGGTGCTTCTACGCGCATACTTCTCCACGATACCCAAGCGCACCTGGAGAAGTTTACGGACCGCGTAACGCAGCTCACCGCTGGCCTGGACTCGGCCAAACGCGAGCTCGTCATGGCGCAGAAGCTGTACCAAGACGACCATGAGCAGGTCATCGACAAGATCAGTGGTCTCGGTGCGTTCGTGGCGCATATATGCGCGGTGGCGCCGGTGGATCTGACCCTTGTCCTGTTGTATAGCAAATCGGTGTCAGACGGAGCTGCAGAAAAGCATAGGTAGCCCTGCTCAAAGCTCGGACGTCCGCGAGGTCACCAAAGACCTCTCGCATCTATCGAGCAGGCTCGAGTCGCTGGACAAGAAGATTGATAGTCTCAGTTCGGTATGTTCAGATGCATTCTGCCCTTTCTCTGCCGCTTATCTTCTGCCTTCTTGGGTTGCTCAGCTCAACCAGACGCAATCGCAAGCCCTACAGATCATACAGCAGCAACAGGGCCAACTATTGGCTGCGCTCGTGCCGGTCCTCCCCCTCCTGCAGAACGTGCCTCTTCAAATCGAGAACGCACGGGATCGGGTGAAAGACAGTATCCTGGAACTACGTCAGGAGGCTCTTGCTCGCGACTCTATGTCCAGGGCTATGAGTTCTGGGAATGGCTACCTTTCGGGCTCTAGACGCTCCCGTGCACGCTCCTCTGGCCCCTCTGCATCCTGTGATTCAGCATCCACTCCTTCAGGACGCAAGAGGCGCCGACTGGAAGCTACGCTAGACGACACGGAAATCCATCCTTCCAAGGTTGCTAGCTCTATAGACGTCTCCATGCATGCGCATCATACATCACTTGACGGCCTAACTGTCGATCACACTATCGCACCTCTGGCATCCCCGGAAATCCCACTGGCGACGATCCTCTCTCGGCCTTCTGCTAAGACGCCGCGTCAAACTAATGCAAGACTCAGATCTCACGTTGATGTTTCTCCCGCTGCTATCACCCATGGGCTTGCTGCTCGTATCTCGCGCTCGGCCTCTTGTACGTCTCGAACGTCTCGTGCTATCTCCAGTGCCACTGTCCCGCGCACGCCCGCTCGTCCATCGCGCCAACCATCGCATGCGCATACAATCAATCTGACAGGGCCCTCTGGAACCCTTCCACATACTCCTGACGGTCTCAATCCACTGTCGCGTTTCGAAGGACATCGGCTGATTCGCACGCCCATCTCATCTGGCTCCCGTCTCTACTCTGGCAACCATGGACCACCTGCAGGCCTCTCGAACGACACAGTTCATATCAAACATGAAAGCCTCGTTCGCTTGGCACGTCTCTCTCATACGCCGAGAACGCCTATCACGCCTGCCCCTGGCCGTGACACACTTGTTGCCGACGCGGAGGGTACATCACCCATGCGGGCCTTCTCCGTCGCGGCCGCGGGCGGAGCTCAGGTCGGCGGCATGCCACCACCGTCCAGCGTGGGCAAGCCGATGAGCCTCAAAGATCGGCGCGCTATGTTCGCGGCGGCCCAGCAGGTGAGACCTGAGCGGTGTAGAAGTGCGGTAGCTGATTTGGAGCCGTGGTTTGAAGCGCGAGGAGGGCAAACGGTTTATACCGCTCAACGACGAAGATGACGACGATGCCGAAGATGGCGACTCTACGTTATAACCTCCCGTCAACCTGTTTGCCTGTCTAGACGTTGACTGCATATGGTGGCATGCATATACTCGCACTGCGTTGGAGAGGTACTACGAGTACTTACTGGGGGATACGAATAGAAGCCGGGATTGACACATGCGGGAATCGCCAAACGCGGCGATGTGGCCATTTTCATACTTGTAGAATGGGTTCCGAAGTGGCCGAATTGGAGGGGCAGAGGGCAGAGGGGCTCTGGGCCGCTGCGATGAATTGTACGATTGCACAGGCGAGAACAAGGGAGATGGCAGTGATGCATTATGTACGGAGGCATCAGAGAGACAACAGCTTCGACACAAAATTCCCGCTACCCGCTTAAATCACCGTCCTCTTGCGTGCTGCTCAGGCTACGCAACCTAGAAGGTATGACAGGGCGTAATCACGAAGCACCGGTGTGGTGTCAATAGAGACGTGTTACTAGCATTGAACCTTGAACCTTGACGTTCGATAAGATAGCCTGCAGGGAGAAAGGAGTCGATGCCGTTGGACACCAAGTCGAGCTCTGTGCACGCCGTTACGCTGGTAGGCGAAGCTGCTGCCCGCTGGTGCTCGATAGCCACCCAGCCGAGTGTGCATGGCTCAGTACGCGCAGTACGCGACGCAAAGCAGTGGGAAGCCGGCGTAGAGCCCGACCCAGAAGAAGACGTTCCCGAGCAGCTTATTGCGCCGGATCGCAGGGATGCGTCCGATCGCAATGAGCGGAATTTGTGCGATCTGCCATACACGGTCAGCTATGCTGCTCCACTGGAGAGTGCAAGAGCAAACGCACCTGAAGACCGAACAAGTAGAACCTACGAACAGAGCGCGTCCACATCAGCACGCATTCACCCACAAATTGAGCGGGGTGACGCACCGGATCTTCTTCGTGACGATGGCCATGACGAGCTCGTGCGCGGTCGCGGAGAGCAGGAACGTGATGAACATCGCGCTCTGGCGCGTGAGCTTGTAGCTGCTCATCGTCGACGCGTACACGTGGCGGAAGAGGAAGGTGTGCACCGGCCGATTCCACTTGCGCGAGAACTCGTCCCAGGACGTCGAGTTCCACCAGTCGTCGTAGAACTGCCGGTCCGCGAAGCTGCGTGCGGTTCCGTTAGTCAGCGGCCACGTTCGTGCAGGGAGCGACGCACTAGCTGAGTTCTGCCAATACATTGCATATACACTCTGTAACCTGTCGTAAGGCCCTCTATTCCACAAGCGAGAGAAACGCAACACACCGAAGATGATATAGAAGAGCAACAGATAGGATATCATAAACGGCAGCGCGAGATCGAGCAGACTGCGCGCGAAGCTCTGCTCCTTCGTCGGCGTGAGCGGGATGATGAACGTCTCCACGATCGTGTACAGCAGCGCGAACGTCCCGAAGAACGCGACTGTCTTCTCAAGCACATACAGTGGCCGGATGTGGTCCGTACGCGGGTACTCGAGCTCGTACACGAGGGTCGGCGTGAGCTGGTACAACGCGAACGCGCGCAGGGTGATGTTCGCCGGCCAACGCACCCGCCCTTCGACAGGGCCCCGCAACTCGAGCTCGAGCTCAGCATGCGTCCTCCCACGCTCTGCGATATTCTCCGAGGGATGGTGCATGAGGACCTCTGACGCCGTCGGGGTGTATGTCGGGACCGTGGTCGCGCCGGGGGGTAGGATACGCGTGCCGTTCGTCCTCACGGACGCGCCTTCGGCAGTTGCGTCTGCAACAGTGCGACCGGTGAGTCGCCGGTGGAGCCGCACTGCTGCGAGCGCATCAACGGAAGATGTCGTGCTGCCTGTCGGCATGTCCTCGAGCTCGACGGGTGAGCCCTGCGGGACGGCTGCATCTTGCTAAAGCATTACCCCCTCCGCTTCGTTTAGGGCCGCGTCCCAACCGCCTTCGGCATCCGCGGCCTCCCAGAGCAGGACGAAGACCTTCTCGGCTTCGCGGTGGGTGTAAGCAAGCTGGCCATTGGTGCTCAGGTAGGAGTGTACCTTCATCATCATGACCTGTCGGGCAAATGGTTAGGGTGGGAGGTGGGAGACGGTATGTAGAACTCACGAAGGAATGGAGGGTAAAGAAGCCAGACTGGACCCATGGCCATTCGCTGGGGGGCGCAGGACGGGTGTGAGCTGCATTCGGTGACAAAGAAGCAGGAGACGCACCGATGGAACGTCCATGTGATAGCCATACCCAGAACAGCCGCCTGCCAGAGATGCTGGAGGACGACGCCGAAGTAGTAGTAGCGTATCCAGCCTTTGGACATGGCGTAAGCGAAGGGGACGCAGAGGCCGGTATTCAGGACGAGCACGGTGTCGGAGATGGCGAGCGTGATCGCGTCGCGCGAGAACATGGTCGCGAACTCGAAGTCGAGGATGTAGCCGTTTGTCTCGATGCTACGGACATATGTGCTGACGACGAAGAGGAAGAGGGATATCCAGAAGAGAGCGAAGAAGCCGCGAAAATCATTCGTGCTGCTATGCTCGTTGGAGATATCGAAGTAGGACTTGCGGGGGGCGAAGGCGACCATGGCACGTAACTTATTGGAAGAGGAGCGGTATGTTTGGGAGACGTAGAGGGTGCCCTCTGCCGCGACGGCGTTAGTCGCAGGCGGAGGCGCATCGCTGCGTAAGGGGACCGCGTGCTGCGTGGTGGAGGAAGCGGTAGCTAATGGTGCCGAGCGGGAAGCCATGGTGGTGCAAGAATGAAATGAGATGAGTGGAGAGGGAGAGAGAAGAGGTGGTGGACTTATACGAGCGTGCACAACTGAGCAGATCACGACCGGGTCGCTCTCAGTCTATGTTGTTCCACCCCACCGCCTCCAAACGACATCGCTCCTAGCGCGGCGCACACCTCCATCACGAGCGAAAGGAACTCGACGCAAAGCAGACCGACCTAGCATACTGCATTTGCGGTAATCTGTACGGGCTGTGCCTGTTTGCGTGCGGCACTGTGCGTGAGTCTGCGGTAGGTATGCAACAGGTGCCTTTTACTATAAATCTTGAGCCATGTGTACGAACAAGAGAGGGCGATGACTTAACGAGGTAGACGTCTGTAGTAGGCACCCGTGCACCTCGTTCAGCTTGTGGTCGCAAGTACTTGCGGAATTCACGCCTATCCGCGCGGTCGTGGCGCACAGCAGATCTGTGTACTTCAAGCGCATGCTGCGCTTGCGGTAATTTGCGCGACGCTCCTTGTCATCCTTCAAGTTGGCCCGACCTCCGACAAAACGTACAGATCTCCTCGCCGATCGCCCGGAATCGTCCATCTCGTTCAACCCACTCTGATCTTCATCCACCACCACTAGAATAAGTCGGAATGATCAACCCATTTCCATTGGTCCACCGCATACTCGTATGATTGAACCTGCCGGGTGAAATTCCAGGGCAGGGTATAGTCATAGCAGCTCCTGCAGTGCAGATACCTATCCGCAGAGCAAGGATATGAGCACGGAGACGTCAGAAAAAGAAGCTTGAGGACGAGTGAAAATCTAAGATGAGCGCAGTAAGCGCATGCGCAGGCCCAGGAGGAGCGCCTTTACGTAGCGGCAAGTGCCGTAGCGCCCTCCAAGAGCCTCCAAGCCGCTCACTCCAGCTCACTCCAGGTATACGCTGGGTGGCCTCTCGCTGCCTCCCGCCACCGCGTCAAGCCCTACGTATGTTTTCGTCGTACCCATTGAAAAGTAGTGTTGTATCCTGATACATGCGTCATGACAGAGTGCTATACCTCAGCGACCCGCCGATACCGGACTGGGCCCTCAGGCTGTGTCGCCGCATGTCCTGTGGGCCATCAGTAGGCTGGGGAAGGTGGGTGAGAAAGGGGCCCCCGCACTCACGCTGAGCCGGTGAGGCCAGGTGCAGTAGTACGTCGTCGTGCAGCGCGTGCAGCGCACGCAGTGCCAGAGCACATTGTCCGAAATGGGGATCATACACGTTGAGTATGCGCAGGTCGTGTTGCCAGGGCCCTGTTGCGGCAGGACCCAGGAAAATACACTAATAGTAAGAGCTCATATCCCGGGAACCCCGAAAACAGGCCCGTAGGGCCCGAAAGTTACATGAAATTGTGGTCGATTTTCCTGAAAATGGGACCTCCAGCGGCCGAGGATACATCCCGAAAATGGGCCTTGAGCCGGACACCTGCATGCCGGAGCCCCGAAATTCAGCCTGTCCCGGCTCTCCGGACGGGCCTCAGAGAAAAATATCCCGGGAAGACAAAAGATTGACCAGCTGGGCTTGTTTCGTGGGCATTTTGTTGCGCGTTTTCGGTCTAACTACTGGGGGTAGGCCGGGCCGCGGGATCCGACGGGCGCTACACGGGCGCCAACGGAAATGTTGCATGCCCCCGACCCCCGAATCCGGCGTAGCCGGCCGCAACTTATGTGAAAATCCCCGAAAATCACCGGATTTGGGACCCCCGAAAACGACCCAAAATGACCTCGAACCGGATGTGAGCTCTTGGTGTACTTTCCTGGGTCCTGTTGCGGCGCGTTGCGGCGATCCATGGTGGGGAAGAGCTCTGCTGGTAGCAGATGCGAAGCCTAGGGGGACTGTGCGGGGTGTGCTCCCACTATCAAACCTGAAGCTGAAAGTTCGATCGAATCGCCGAGTGACGCTGCAGCACGAAGACACTACAGGTCGCTTTCAATAGTACGGACAAACCTTGCCTGCGGTGAGGTACAGATCTGGGGCACTGAGAAAGGGACTTCCATGAAGACACTCTAAGAAGTAGTACAGTCAATGGACGGCAGGCTGCCGAGTGTAGAAGCAGAAGGCAAGTCTGCAATCTGGACTACATCGTCACTGCAGCGCCAGGCCTAGCACCCTGTGCGTACCCGGTGAGGGCTTGAACTTGAGCACCGGCCACGGTGGTGGGTGAATGATCGCTTGGGGCGCTCGGTAGAATACTGACCTGAAAGACAGCGTTGAATCTCAAAGTCTTCGAGATCGTGCACATGCTCAACCTCATCCCGCTGCTGGCAGACATGTGGACGACGACGAAGACGACGTGACTGAGGGTGTGCACGTCTTGCCGGAAATCTGCTTCCTAGAATTAGTACGACGACCTGCTTGAGTTTTATGTACTCACGTCTCTGTTGGAGAGCCCGCGCACGAATGGTGTTAAGTTGATAGATCGTACTGGAACCGGCCGGCAGTGGTAGTCGTCTAGATCCATGAGTGCCTCATGCGGGGCGCGGCGTACGTCCAGCATACGCCGGGCCGTGTCGCGCGTGGTGACAACTAGCTCACTCTCAATGTCATTTCCGTCCTGCTTGTCTTCGGCCACAACACCAGCGCCGCACACAACGCTCTGACCTTCGTGGTCGCCGTTGCCAACCATGGCCAACTTCACGCTGTTCCGTCTGGCTCGCTTCATACGTTCCATCTTCGTGCCCACGGCCTCCATCATCGCCTTCTCTTGCATCCTCTCATTCGTCTTTATCCTCTACCAACCAACCCCTGGACCTGGAAGCATACAGCGGCTCGGCTGGCAGTCTTGGGAGGTCGTCAACGAGTATGTAGGTCAAGCATCGACTACGCAAGGCGCCTCGGAAGACTTGGAATACCCCGCCGCAGGGAACAATATCCCAAGCGGTGTGGACTGGTGGAATGTCACGACCGGGTCGGATACAGTAGACACTGCGAGTCTCCCCCTCGACATCTGGGACCCGTTAATGCAGCATGATACCGGATGTGAGTAAAGAGCATGTCATACTCCTGGAATGCCTAAGCAGTACTTACGGGACTAGTGTCCGAAATACATATCACGGAGTGCATGGTCGACCCTTTCTTCGTCCCGTACATTGCGCCGGATCTATGCTATCCCTCAACCACGAAGCAAGACGATGCGCTCAAGGGGAAATGGGTACGCGTCGAGCGTAACCTGAAGGAGCAGTTGGGCTTTAAGAGCCTGGTGAGTCGAGGTGCATTGCCAACCACATGCGGTCCTAATATCCTGTAGAACGTGTTCTATCGCCGAACACGGAGACACGATATTCCCCTCGTAACGGAGCTCCGAGTCCTGCCAGACAAGGAGACGCCCTCCCCGTTCAGCAGCGCGTGGAACAGAGTCGCGCATCCAATCAACCCTGCCGGCGAGAAACGCTACCTGTGGTACAAGACCGATAGGACATGGCGCGACATGACCGAAGCTGAACGCCGGACCGACATCGTCACCGAAATAGACGTGATATTTGGCTCCGACGAGCCCTGGTATGGATTTGATAGGGCGAACGCCGCGGCCTTCGATGGGACAGACAAGAAGGAGCCGGTATGGTTGACGTACCGCAAAGGTGTCAAACGTGAGTGTGACTGCTCCATGCTTGCGCGGTTTGGCTCACATACCACCCAGCTCCTCCGCGTGCGCCGCCGCTGCATTTCTCGCGCGACGGGAAGTTCAAGATCATGCAGGTCGCCGACCTCCATTACTCGGTCAGCGTCGGCTCTTGCAGAGACACCATCCTGAATCCCTGCACCGGCTCCGACAACCTCACCTCTACGCTGCTGGGCCGTATGCTCGACGCCGAGAAACCAGACCTGGTCGTCTTCACCGGCGATCAGCTTAACGGCCAGGGTACGTCCTGGGACTCGCAGTCTGTGCTCGCGAAGTTCTCCAAGGCTGTCACCCAGCGGGGCATCCCATGGGCCGCGGTCTTCGGGAACCACGACGACGAAGACGGCTTAGACAGAAAGACACAGATCGAGTACATGAAGGGCCTGCCGTACAGCTTGGTCGAGACCGGTCCGGAGGACATTCACGGCGTCGGGAACTACGTCTTGAAAGTGTGGAGTGCAGATCCGTGAGTATTTCGACACGATCGTTCCTCAAAAGCTGGGCTCACGTTTGCGACAGTTCGAAGACACACCTGTTGACCCTCTACTTCCTGGACTCTGGAGCTTACTACGCCGGCATAATGGGCTGGTTCGGCTTCCAGCCAACGGAGTACGACTTCATCCGGCAAGACCAGATCGACTGGTTCCTCCAAGAGTCATGTACGTCGCAAGTCCACACGCCGTATGAACGCATCTTGCTAACTATCTGTGCAGCGTCCATCGACGCCATCCAGCGACCATTCACGCCAGATACTGGTAAGGACCTAGGAGATATGTGGGCCCGACAGTCCGCCGACCAGGTCGTCCCGAGCACGCGGCGGCTCGCGAAGCCCAACGCGCTCATGTTCTTCCACATTCCCATGTACGTCCCACATTCTACCCTCTATCATCATCGTTCTCACGCGCCACGGTTACTGCTAATACAGGGCAGAGAGCTACGCTGCCGCGGACATCGACCCCGTGACGGGCCGCACGCTTGATGTAGGCGAGCACGACCTGGAGGAACCCGGCAACGCGAAGCGGCAGGACGGCTTCTTCCACAAGGGGCTCCTTCAGGCGACCGAGAGCGACCATACCGCCGGCGGACGCGCGACCGAGGTGAAGGTCGTCTCGAACGGACACTGCCACCGTACGTGTTCATCTTCTTACTTGCGCACGCGCGACCTGACCGAGAGTGCGCAGTCACCGAGAACTGCAGACGCGTGAAGGGCGTGTGGCTCTGTTTCGGGGGCGGAGGGTACGTGTCTCTCACTCTAGTATCAACCCTGGGCTCACAAATGGCGATGTGCAGGTCGTACTCGGGCTACGGCAAGGTCGGCTTCGACCGCCGGTTCCGCATATACGACATCTCGGACTACGGCGAGACGATCCGGACGTACAAGCGCACGGAGCACGACGAGATCGTGGACGAGATGGTCGTCGCGGGGCGGGGCGCGCCCAAACCGTACGAGGGCGAGCTTTGAGACTACACAGGTCCGACTATGGAAGTGCGGAGGGCGGTGGCGATGTGTAAGATAATTGGGGATGAGTTTGAGGCATATAGGCGTTAGTATGCTGTGTATTAGTCTGGAGCATAGGACCCGGTATGGACGGACTTTCGAGTGTGTCGGCGGCGTCTCCTCTCAGACTAGCGAATACCTTTGAGAGGTGTTGACGTGTCTGTCCTGGGGATCGCGAACGTCACACCACGAGACCTGCAGTCCACACTATGATACCATTGACAACGTTATGGTACAACCAGAACAACGAGCGGAACGTGTAGACTGCAGATAGATAAACAACATGGTAAGATATCCGATCTACAGATGTGAAAACAATGAACTGAGGACAGAGGATAACATGGGCGATCACTCGCGGACGAAGGCCGTCATGCCCTGCAAGTTGTTGGTGTCTGCGCGCGACCAGTGGATTAGCGTGAATTGCGACTAAATGCGGCACAGCGGACATACTGATGGTCACACCCGCAGCCTTGGTGGGGCCCGCCAAATCCAGGGTCTGGACGTGCTGTGCATTCCCGGGAGAGTCGAGGGACAGGACCTCCACGGTCTGGGCGCCTGGTGCGAGCACGAACATGAAGCTGGAAGTAGGTTAGTACAGTTCAAGCCGCACGAGGACACACAGCACATACTCTTTGCCGTTGACCGTCGCGATGTCGTTGTCGATCGTAGCCGCTCCCGTGGTCTGAGGGTATTGCTAGGGAGCAACGCACCGTCAGTATTCCTCTACGATGCACAGGTCATGCGCGATGGCCGCCCACCTTCACAATCGAGGCCTTAAGGTTGTCGTCGACGTTGACCTCCGTCACAATCGCCGTGCCGATGTCTGTCAAGTAGAAGTTGCCGGTCTTGGTGCTGAAGCTCGACCAGCACGTCGCGTTCTGCCCGTCAATCGTGACCGCCGAGCTCGAGTTCCCGCCGCTCAGGTCGAACACGTCGAAGCCGACGCCCGGGTCCGTCGTCAGCACCGCGTTCTTGCCCGGGACGAGCGTCATCGAGAACGGGAGCAGCCCGCCGGTGGGCGGCGCGAGGGCCTTGAAGTCCGCCGACAGCGAGCCGTCGTCCGCGACGTCCCAGACGGCGATCATGCCGGGGGTCGGCGGCACGCCCTTCACGGACGCCATGAGCTGCTTGCCGTCCTCGCTGAACACGAGGTGGCTCGCGGAGCCGGCGGGGCCCGACGCGGGCGTCGTCTGGTTCAGCCCGAGTGAGCGCAGCGTGTTCGGGAGCGCCTTCAGCCCGGCCTTCTTGTCGACCGCGAAGCAGCTGTGGGGAAGGATAAGTGTCAGAACTGGGAGGCGCAGAGTGGGGACGCACTTGACGCCGTTCACGGTGCCGCCGTTGAGCACGCAGAGGCGGCTGCCGTCGCTGGTAAACGCGAGCGACATCGGGAACTCGCCCTCGGACGACACGGCTTCGCCGATGCGGTTGATGTTGGTGGGCGCGTTGGGGTCGATCGAGAAGAGGGAAACGGTGTTGGAGCCCGCCTGCAGAGCGTGTCAGCGTTTGTGTAGGTTGAGTGATAAGTTGTGCATTTACGTTGACAGTCGCGAGAACCTGGCCTTTGGCCGACGCCTTGATGGCACCCTATGATAGTACATCCGTCAGCTTAGCTTTAAGTCGAGGTCAGACTGTGACCCACCTGAGAGAAAAGAGCATCTGGTCCGAGCGGGTCGGTCAGGCCGTGAGAGCCCACACCGCGGGTTGAGACGGCACGGTCCAGGGCCTTAAGAAATGCGGTGATTAATGCCTGGAGAGCCTCAAACATAGTTCAGGCATCTCCTTACCAGTGTGCCATCCGTGTTGATAGTTGCGGCGATGATCCTGTTCTCGTCAGGCTCGTTCGTAATGACTGGGCGGATGATTAGATCGGCGTTATGGAAGGGATCAGGGAGCACTCACAATACACCGCGCCAGCGGCATTACTGTTTGTCTTGGATGTCATCATCTTCGTGCCGCGGCTTTGCAGGGGAACAG
Organism: Trametes pubescens; assembly: GCA_001895945.1. Taxonomy (NCBI): domain Eukaryota; kingdom Fungi; phylum Basidiomycota; class Agaricomycetes; order Polyporales; family Polyporaceae; genus Trametes; species Trametes pubescens. The sequence continues at coordinate 18,962 of MNAD01000286.1, read as the reverse complement.
CGCCGGCCAAACCAGATGCCAGGAAGGCGGAAGCAAGGGCTGCGATGGAGAGCTGCATAGCGAGTCTTGACTAAACCGGTACGACTGTAGACGTTAAAAATCTAAGGGCGAGCGCTGCTCTGAATGAAGAAATGAACGAAGAAGAGAAGGGAAGTGGGAAGTGAGGAGATGTGGCACACAGCAAGCATCTTTTATAACTTCGACGGCTCGCTGTACCGCCTGTCCGCAATCGAGGTGTTGGCGCATACTACGCCGCCAAGTTTGAACGCCTGCGCGGTTCCTGTCGGGGAGGTAGCAGCAACGGGACATGGGCATTGATCGTGTGCCAGTCAGCCCAGAGCACGGTCCCCGCCGCGACGCCGAGGTGGGAGCGGGACGGCGTCGAGCGCTGATCTCGCGCACTGTCACGGAGCCACGCGAGAAGTGTGTACAGCCCCTGCGTGTTCCTGGTCAGCAAACACCTTCGCGTAGCCACGTGTGCGAGGAAGAGACAGCGCGTCACTGCGCGATCGCGTGGCAACAGCCTGGAGACTTTGTACTCCTCGTCGCGCGTCGTTATGTGCGCCAGTGGACTTGACTACGAACAGGTGCCCCGCCGCACCTGTCGTCGGAGGCCTTGTATTCTTGAGGGGGCTGCTGTCGACCGCTCACAAATCCTGTTCCAGCCGGCGGCGCACGCCTTGGTCAGCTCTTTGCTCCCGGCCGCGTTGCTTGCTGAGACGTAGCGCGCATCGCGTTGCGAGTCTGGGAATCAGCGCACGGTACACAGCCGCATGCCGACGCGCCATCGGTGTCAAAGTAATCAGGAGCGGTGCAACATACCAATATCGGGCCTTGGGTTGCTCAGGCTTCGGGTGGAATGTGCAAGACGGCGCCAGTAGTTTTGTAGATGCAAAGTAATGTTCATATCAGTCGGGTTGCGAGTACGTACAGGGCTATCGGATCATGGTTCATGGATACACATGCACCCACAATTATGAGCGGGTCCTACTACAAGAGACATAAGCGTTCGGGGAAAGAGAGAGATCACTACGAGAAGAAGTAAGCACTGGTGCAGCTGAACCAAGATAAGAGTCCTGACTTCATTTCTTCTGAGGCGGTAGCTTGTAGCTCACGCCAACAAGCCCGTCATGCGATATTGACAGCTCGCCGGTGTACTGGCGCGCTCCAGGTTCCGCGCTCCTGTCAATCGTCTTGCGCGCGACACGATACGGCAGAGTGTTGTGCACCGGGTTGACGAACCACTCGGGGTCTGTGATGCACTCGCCCGCGCGCACCACGGAGTCGCTCAAGTCGACTTCCGCATGCGGCGCGTCCCCCGCGAGCGGGTGCGCGTCGAACAGATGCACATCCTCCTTTGTTTCGCCCTCCTTGCCGCACGGCACGATGAGGCACTGGGAGCCCATCGCGCACATGCGGAAGTCGCCGTCGTCCTTGACCTCGATGAGGCGCGCCCCGAGCGGGCTCCATTCTTCCCAGGACGCGACCTTAGCCTTGCGCCCCTTACGGACTTTCTCTCCTTCCGGCGGGGAGGTCTTGCTCTTGTTACGAGTGCGTTCCAGCTGAGCGAATAAGGTGGAGAGGGGCACCAGAGCGACGAAGGACTTGCACGGTGTAGAAGCGGAAGAACGCCAGATCGGGTCATCGCATGCCGAAAACTTGAGCGTGAGCAGGGTGAGCGCTGGGTCGCGCTGGAAGAGCGCATCAGCGCTGGGGTACACGGGCGGGATTCGTATGTCGCTCTCCACGGCGTGAGAGCCCTTCTTTCCGGCAAGCGCGGGGAGCTTCAAGGTGCACAGCGCGTGATCGTACGAAGCGTTGCAGTTGGGTTGCGCCGGGTCGACCTCGTGGATGTAAAGGTTCAGGTTCTCGACGATCAAGATATGCGTGGGGTCGAGGAAGTGGCAGCGCAGGTAGAACATCGGGTTCTCGTCATGCTGCCACCACCGAGGCATTAGTAGACATTCTTCAATGTAGTATTCGTCCACTCACCCATTCTCCGCTCGTCCACACTGTGCAGCCCGTCTTCCAGTTACGAACCGTAATACCCGTGGAGTCCGTGGCGATTGACCACGCGATCAGGTCTCCACAAATTTCAAGCGTCTCCTGGGGGTCTATGCATATGGAGAGTTCCGCGTCTCCCTCGAGGTGCGGGTTCGCGGCGAGAGGGTGAAACGCCCCATCTAGCGAAAGGATGAACAACTCTGGCAGTCTAGCCAGAGATGAGCATTAGCTAACCGCTGGTTTACTACAGATTACAACTGGTTCATACTCACTCGCCAAGCTCCAACTTCGTTACGACGACGAGGTTTTGCGCGATGTCGACGGCGCTGCCCTGTATGTCAATTCCTCTGACGAGGTCCTCCTTGATTTTCATTACATTGGCCTCTTCCGTTATTCCAGAAAAGACAGACGCAGGCCTCAGCATCTTGAAGTAGGGGCGGGGGGCACCGCGGGGGATCACGACGGTTTGCATGGGGATGTCGTTCTCGCGCCAAGCAGCCTGGTACGCGCGCAGCTGCTCGAGACGCTTCGCAACGAATACTCCTTGTGCGGGCCCGTCTACCATCCCGGCGAGTCCGAGCTCCAACTTGTACTGCACAGCAGGCGTACGCTTGACAAGCTCTTCAAGAGCGCGGCAAGCCTGTTGCGGAGGCATGTCACCTTCAAGGTGACCATGATATTCGGAGATGACTCACCTTCATACAAGCCAAGATGTCTACCGGCGCAAGCTCGAGGAGGATATAGACTTGCAGCTCTTCCGCCATTCCTAAGAGGCAGCGCGTCGATGGCAGCGCGGGCAGCTGGGTTTGGCCGGACATGATGTTGTTGTCGCGATTCGCGTGTAGACCACCGTGGTGGCTAGAAAGAGGTTGAAGTCCGAGAGGAAAGTGGGGGTCGCAGTCGAGGAGCCCGCCTTATAAGCGGGCGGCACGGCGAACAATGGTGCCTCAGCCATGGCTGCAGCCACCGACGCGACGCGACGCGACGCCGCCTGATCTAAGACCCGCTGATTGCAAAGCGCGCGCATTGTCCCACCTCTTGGATCAGCCACGGCTACGATTCCGCAGCGTGTTTTTGTGCAAGAGCTGGAGCTGAGGTCGACAGAAGGAGCGGAGGTACATGTTCAGCGGAGGAAGTGGCGAAAGAGCGCCCCTGAAGGCCGACATAACTCCGAAAGGATATCATCGTAACTCCGAACATAAGTGTCTGCCTGGTTACATACTCCGAAAGCCTCGCTGTCTTAACTCGTGGCCAGAACCTCAAGCACGCTGCACTGTGCACATCATGGATCGCTCCCTCATCGGCTTTCATGTACCACTCTGAGTCTCTTCAACCCTGTGCTGGCAGAGGTCAGTTGAATGGCTACATCAAGTATGCCATGGTAGAGGTGGGTATGTACAGTTTACAGAAGCCTAGCGGTTTATTGACATTCACCGGAGCTCCAGGATGAGTCGTAGTACGCGCATGTCTGCATGTACCTCGACATACATGTGTCAAGCACTGTGCTTGACAAGGCGTACAATGAAATTCCAAGTTACCGGCGCATGAGCTCATTCGGACCCAGAAAGAGCAAATATGACATATGTGGTCCCTGATCGCACGCAGCGCCGGGGACAATGCGTGTCCTTCCACCCCAACACGCGTACGTATGCTCACTATGCGAAGAGCCAGCCCGTTTTGGTGGTATCCCACCCCGCCAGGTATTTGCTCACGTTATTCAATAGCGCCAATTGGCTGGCATCGCTTAGAGGCAGGCGTGCACGGGATGCCACTTTAGCATGTCCAAAGCACAAACCAGAACTCCGTGAGGACCTCTATAATGTCTTGGCAGGGTAGAGTACCACTGCACCAGTCGTTCAAGGCTCTTTGGATTTCTGAAAACTCGGTGTGGATGCCTAGGCTTTCAACAGAAGTCTACGATACACAGTGCCTACTCATCCGGAAGACGTGCCAACAGGATGCGCAGCAGGGTAGTCAGTCCTGTGCAGTGACATAGAAAAGGTGGGCATACTTACGTTTTCCGTATCTTCCCCTGATCTGCATATGGACTGCGATAGTGCCAACAAGGGTATGCAAGCGCATGTGTTCTAACCGGCCACCATATGCACAGACAGACCTCCGGCGTCGACCGGGTACTACACGATTGGTGGGCAACGAACACTTGTGCAACGTTGCCTCCTACATGTGTTCGGGAACTCTCGAGGATCCGCAGGCATGTCCTTCCGGCTCCGGGCAGTCCCAGTCGAGAAACCTAAAGGAAGCAGCGTGGTGGACTGACATAGGCCTGCTGTGAGTTATCCGAGGCCTTCCAATCCATCTGTCCAAGATTATCCGATAACTTCGAACAACGAGGAGCGCGATTGGGCCTGTGGCGCATACGTTGCAAGACAGACGTGGACGAGCGAAGCATTCCTTGTGAGTATGCGCTGTCATTCCGGACGCCTGGCCAGTGTCTTCGCTGATCATATGGGCACGACGCTGATTCTAGTTCTACGTGAAATTCGTACATGCCCACTCCTTGCATCGCGGATGCATTGAGCTGCAGTGGATGCGATAACATACACGGCAGGCCCGCCTGAGGGCGTACGAGGGCTCGACGTACAGTAAGTTATCGGCTCTTATCGCTCACGGCGACTTCCAGCCGCTGACGGTTACATCGCAACAGGCATACCAATTTATTCGACATTCGCGACCTATGTTTGACGCGCGAAGCCTCCATCGATATATAAACCGCATACAGTGCTATAACAGCCCTCATCAAACGGAGGTCTCCCACTTGTATCTCAATCTTCCAACTTCCTCTATACTCGGTGAGCAGTCTCGGGACACCCTCTGGTCATCTTCCCATATGCTGGGGGTAGATTGTCACCACGGCTTCCACGACCTACATTCTCCGAGTCACCACCTCCAATCCCACCAAAACCATGGTTCGTCTCCATCCACCCGCCGCTCAGCCTCCCACACTCACCCCAGCCCGCTCTCGCCCGCTCTGCCGTACGCGTGCAGCAGGACAGACCCATCATCAACACACAGCTCTTCCTCCCCGAGCCGCTCCGGCTGAACTCGTACAACTGGGAGGTATACAAGATCGCGATCCACGCGCTCTGCTTCGCGAACGACCTGCAGGAGCACCTCGCGAAGCACGCGTACGAGGGCCGCCCGTGCGGGGACGGCGACGACGCGGCGCGCCGCAAGTGGGGCGACGACGACCAGCTGTGCAAGGCGCTCATCGTGCTGAACATCCAGCCGGAGATGCTCGGGCGCGCGTGCGAGATCCGCGAGGCGTACCATTCGCGGGAGCGCGGCGCGGCGTACCTGTGGGACCTCGTCGTGCGGTATGAGGGGCACTATCCGGGGTGCAAGAAGCGCAAGGAGTCGTGCTGAGGTGGGCGGGGAGGGTAATCGTGTTGGTATGGGCTGTGTCCGTGGTGTCTTGTGACCTTGATGTGTATATGTAGGAGATGGCCATGGGTCGCGTTGAGCGCGACGCGTCAACGTTTGTATCATTGCGAACACGTGATCGCGTAAGGACCACCTGGTCCCGATTCCCGTCCACGGATTGCATATGTGCGATGCGAAGCTGAAGACTATTGACTAGAACATCATCAGGTCAAATCTCTCGCACTAAATACCAATTAAAAATGGCGACCGGTCGATATTCGGTGAATATCCCGACGACCATCTAGAAGCCCTGGGACTCGCAACATGCGGCAAACACGCGCACCGAGTGGCACAAGGAGGAGCACGGACCGGACTCTGAGGCATATCTCCCCACCGGTCGAACGACAAAGACATACTCTCTGCCCTTCTCCCTCGCTGCGAGTAACATACTATGGCCTCTGCCTGGCACAACACTACACCCCTACACTTCGTCGGCCGTTTAGGTCCTGCGAGCTTCGGCGCATCCGCACCACGAGAGCAACCCGCGGGGCGCCATGTTCAACAGCAGCAGAGCCACCCTGCAGAGGACCCGTATGTAAATTGTGTGTTGGCAGCATGATCTAGATGACTGATAAGCGGCCCGCAGAAGCTACAATCAGCTAGTCTCACCATCCACGGCTGCAGCGTTTCGAAGGGAGGCCAGCGTGGTCTCGTATGCAGAGCCTTTGTCTGTATCCCGGGGCCGGGACAGCACCCCCGTCCCCGCGCAGCTGGTAGATGAAGAAAACGAGCATCCGCGCGTCGCTACCCGGCCCAGATCTCCCTCTCCTTCCCTCACGCTCGCGCGCGTCCAGACACGATTCCGCGCCCTGTCGCTCTCGGAACTCATTCTTCCCGAGCATCTGCACCTCCGGGGCCGCGGGACGTGGAAGACGTACAAGCACGCCGTCGAGACCGTGTTCAAGCTGAAGGGGCTGCAGGGGCACCTCGAGCGATCGGACATGTGGTATGCATCCGAGCCGACGCGGTGGAATGAGGAGCAGAAGCTGTGCCGCGCGATCATCACCCTCAACATCCATGACATCGAACGCCTCCGCCCGGAGAACTGGGAGCACGCCGTGGATTACTGGGAGAGGCTGACCGCGCTTCACGAAGGGACGACGACGCTCGGGGAGCGTGCAAAGGCGGTCTGGAAGAAGTGGTTGAAGTTGATGATCTTGGGCATGGTGGGATGGTTTCTGTTCCTATTCCTGTTCATGATCTTTGTTGCGTTGTTTCAAATTCGTTCCGAACTCGAACTTTAAATGATTGGTGCACTTGCCCTTTGTCAACCTATCCTGATGGTTATGCGTCTGCATCACAAGCATCCTTGTCAAGTAAGTGACGTTATATAGGAGCACCATGAAGGTCAGAGTCGCAACACTCACCTCTTCCGAGAACATTCATAACGTGAGTGTGCCCGTATGCCTCTTTGGAAGCTCTAACTGAAGCCTGCATCCAGTGCAGCATCACAAGATGAACCAGAACATCGATATCCCCGGCCTCTTCCTCCCTGCCCACCTGCGCCTCGGGCAGACGAACTGGCGCGAGTACAGACACGCCGTGGAGACAATCTGCCGTCTCCACGGAGTCGACCAGAACCTGCAGTTCTCCCAGGCGTGGGCGGAGTCGCCGACCGCATGCCCGACCTCTGACGAGCGCGCGAAAGAGCGCGACGAGTGGCTCCGGAAGGAGGAGCTGTGCAAGGCGATCATCACGCTCAACATCCGGGACTTTCCCCGCTTCGGCATCCAGGCAGGACGGCGGTTCGACGCGAGCGGGGTCTGGAAGCGGCTCGTGGAGATGCACACGAAGAAGCGGCGCTGCTGGGAGGGACTCCTCGCGTGGGTGCGGCCGCTGACGAGCTTGGAGAAGCTGCTTTTGTTTGTCGTGCTGGCTTTGCTGTGGCATTTGTTCATGGTGGCTTCCGAGCTCAGAGGTGGAATGCGGAGATCGTACTAGATTAGTGAATGTGTGGGCGTCTGGGGAGCCGGTCGTACCATTAATCATACGGGTGCGATGAATGCGACGCGCTATTGGTGTGAAGAAAAATGTCACAAGTCAGCTGTGCGATAGCTTGGATATCAAGTGCGCGTACTGGGTTCAAGGACATGTACTAGTGTACGCGTAAAACAATGTTCCGGGCTTCGAGCTTGTCGGGAGAGAAGATGCATCGAGAGTTGCGCGTTTGGCGCCGACTAATGAGCGCGACTGTCACGTGAGCGCGTCGTAGGCACAGGCGCCTATGCTACCGAACTCGGAAGCGCCCTCGACCAGGACTTCTCTTCCACCATCATGGACACAATATAACTGCTCAGCTTGTTCTCTTCCGTCTCGCTACGAGAAGGTGCTCTCATGAGACTTGCGCGACTTTGAGCTTCACCTGTTTCAGGGGCCGTCGTGTAGTTGAAGCCTCACGACAGTTCACTGCGGAGTCTGTGAGGGCACACATTCGTACTTATCTACGGCTTCTATCAGTTTTTCTGCCATGGAGAGTCCTGAACTTACGAAGAGTACGACAAGAACAGGGACGGAACATATGCGCTGAGCCGGATGAGGGCATGCACCTTCCCGATGCAGGAGTGTTGGGCAAGAGGTCGAAAGGTGCGTCATTTCTGCTTAACACTTCACAAACTTCACATATGCGTCCTTTCATCTAGCTCCCCATTTATTAACCCATCGATGCGAGATGGGTCGACGTGTCGCTCCCCGCCCCTCTGTTCGTCGTATATTCGCTTCTGGTGATGCCCGCCTGGACGCAAGAGACTCTGTCGCCTCCCTGGCCGAAGCCCCACAGTGTTCAACTTCGTACCCCCGAAGCCTACGAGGCTGCGCATTGTGCTCATGGCTCGAACCGCCTTGACAGGCATAGACCCGGTGGTCTCGTAGAGCAGAGTGGAGGCGAAACGAATCGCCGAGCGGGTGTATATGGGATAATGGACACGGAAGACTATTCACCTGTCACGTCGAAGGACACAGATATCGCAACAAAAAGGGCGGACAATGAGGGCGTGGATTGGCGCGAGAAGTTGAAGAGCGACAACACATTCGCGAGTATCCGGGACGTCAAGAACGCGTCCGCCAAGTGTGTCATCCACGATTCTCTACATCACTCGAGCTGCACTGATGGTCCCGTAATTCGCAGTTTCAAGGACATGTACCCCAGGGTGAATACGCTCCTCGTGGTGTCGATACTTTGGAGTTAATCAACTTTTTAGAACCACGCGTTCGCGCGATACGTGCTGCCCGCAACCGAGAGCGAAATCAAGGAACAAGAATGGCCAGGGAAAAGGCATGACGACAAGACACCGCCATCCACCACGACGTCCGCTTCTTCGATCTCATCTGGGGTGGCTTCATCGGACGAACAGAAGAGCGGCGAAGAAGAGCACGAAACCGAGGACGAATCGAAAGAGCCCGAGCTTTCTGACGAGCAACGCATATTCATCAATAAACTCCTCGCAGAAATGGACATGGTCGCCTCTTTCAAGAATAACCCCGGTCGTCCGACGGGAGAGCTGAAGCTGCTTGATCACGACGCTCTCCGGCAGCTCGAGAGCCGCGTGAGCATTGATGACCAGTATGCCACTCTGTATGCGGTCCCTCATCACTTGCCTCACATCGTTTCAGGAGTACCCCCGACTCTTGGATTCCACGATCCTCGGAGCTTCTTCGTTTAACGGGGAAGCATCCGCTTAATGCAGAAGCCAATTTGACGAGACTCTTTGAGGCTGGAATGATTACTCCCACAAAGTATGGCTGTCTATAACGACGATTACGCATGCAGTGTAATTTTCAGCGTGCTGACTACCCCGGCAGGCTCCACTATGTTCGCAGCCACGGCGCTGTTCCGCAGTTGACATGGGAGACGCATACACTCTCCGTCTTCTCAGACCCTCCAGAAATCATAGCTAAGCCTAAGGATTGGACAATGGACGCGCTCAGCTCCGGCAATTTCAAGGTCGTCGAGATGCCTATCACGTTCGGATGCGACGGAAGTACGGGCTCACCGCATATAGTCTTGTGGTTAGGGAACACTGACCACCCATACCGTCGCCTCAGATCGTCGGAAGGAGATGAACATGATCAAGAAAACCTCAGCGTTCCACTGGTCTGCAGCAAGCGTGTCGACTTGCGTGTGGCGTGGCGTTCTTGTTCGCGATGTACTGCTAGCGTGCGACCTTCAAGACCAACCGGACGAAGAGCGATGGTATGTCATGTCGGTGGTGTAGCGCGTCGTCTCAGCCTGGAAGTCACCTCGTGCCCTCGCAGGTACCTGAACTTTGCGGGTGCGGACGAACCCTCCGAAGGACCATACGAGACATCCATTCCGCTGATGCATGCAATGAATCCTGCCAACGACGTCATGCTCGTCTTCGGCATGAATGGACGCATCTTGCATCCAGATCATGGATATGTGAGGAACCCTCTAGCCCTCTACGATATTCGCAGACACTCTTCTGACACCAACACCTTTCCAAGCCGTTGCGTCTCATTATACCGGGATACGTCGGCGGGCGACAAGTGAAATGGCTTAAGAAGGTCAGTACGTTGCGCTACGTACCCGGAAGTACACAGTCTGACGCCGCATCCTGGCAGATCTGGGTGACGAAGGAGCCAAATCGCTCTCATTATCGTACGTGCACTCACCAGAGCTCACTTTTCGCGAAGTTGAACATGGTACGGATACTGCTAGACATCTGGGACAACAGAGTCGTCCCCAGTTTCATCGATTCTCGCGACCACCCGTACGCGAACGCCTTCTTCCACCACGAGAGCACCGCGTGCTGGGAACAGGTAGGCGATTGTACCCATGGGCAACCATGACACCTTCTGACCGAGAAGCAGGCTTTGCAATCAGTCATCGTGAAGCCGGCGCATGACGAATGTATCCCGCTCTCCGGCAAGGGGTGCCTAGACGCCACATACCTACTCGAAGGCTACGCGTTCGGCGGCGGCGGAGATCGCGTCGAACGGGTCGAGCTGTCTCTAGATGATGGGAATACCTGGAAGTACTGTTTTCGTCGCTTCACGGATGCGCCTCTCCGGTACGTCCACGTTTCATGTCTTGCGCGCTGCGTGTCTCTTACGGGTTGGCCGCCAGTCATGGGGAAAATTATTGGGCATGGATATTCTGGTGAGCGTCGTGATCTCCGATTTTGTAACGCACGCCTACTCACTAGGTTCAGGTCGTGCGAAGTGAAGGTACAAGAGCTCATCGACGCATATGAGATTATCGTTCGCGCTCAGGATAGCAGGAAGAATTATCAGCCCGAGAATATCTCTTGGTGCGTTGCTTGGGTTTGTCATTGGGAGTCCAACACTAACAGATAAATTATTCTCTCGCGCAGGAACTTGATGGTACGTGCTCCCAGTGTCAATTTCCAGGAATTCACGCATAGATTTGTGCTCCTCGCAGGGCATGATGAAGTGCGTACTTCCTGGCTCTACCGTCCGCCTCTAGTAACATGTTCGCCTTTAGTAATGCGTGGTACCGCGTGCGGCACCGGGTAGTGCAGGACGAGGAGACCGCATTACCGGTACTGCAGTTTCAGCATCCAGTTGCTCCAGGAAACGACGAAGGCGGCTGGATGAAGCCTCCGAAAGTGGAAGAAAGTGCGCCTAAACAAAATGATAAGCTGAAGACGTTCTCGCTCGAGGAGATCTCGAAGCACAGCACCAAGGTATACATGGTCTCAGGCCATGTCTTGTGTTTCTATGCACAATGCAGGATGCTGACCTACTTGCAGGACGATGCTTGGCTCATCTTGGACAACAAAGTCTACGACGTGACCTCTGTGTTGTCTTGGCACCCGGGAGGGGCGAACGCTATCCTGTCATATGCCGGAAAGGCCACAGTTGATGTTACCAACGAGGTGCGGGTTTGCGAGGATTATGATGCCCTCCGCGAGATCTCACGGATTCTTCATGCAGTACAAGGGCATCCATGATAACTGTAAGCTCGTTATCCTCAAGCAGCTTACAGTTCTAACGGACTCGTCAGATGCGAATGGCAAGCGCGACGAGTGCCTCATCGGCATGCTCTCAGACGAGGGCATCAAAGCGATGGAAGAGGACGCAGTACGTGCGGCCAAGGAGCTGGCCAAGATCAAAGCGGAACGTCACGGTGCTGCGCTTCAGCCCGACGTATTCACGCTTGCGAAGCTCGTGGCACGAAAGGAACTTTCCTCCGACACCAGGTACGTGGTCGACCGCTTCGACCAGCGTTTGCTTACGAATTGAGGATGGACACAGGGTGTACACCTTCGAACTCCCGCGTAAGAAGGACGGTAGCCCGGGCGTGCTCGGGTTGCCTGTCGGCCGGCACGTCCAAATTGCGGTGCATTTCAAAGACCAAGCTGTCTTGCGGAGCTACACGCCTACCCGGCCCGTTCTTCCCAGCGAGGAGGATGGCACGTTCGACCTACTCGTGAAGACCTAGTATACTTGCCGTCAGCCGACAGCCCCTTCCCGCCAGGAGGGACCGTGTCAAACTATTTGGATTGTATGACAGAAGGTACGTGGCACTTTGCTCCCAACTTGATAGTGATTGATGCTACACACGCCTTACGGCTTACAGGCGAAGAGATAGACATCCGTGGCCCCTCCGGCGGAATCACGTATAAGGGTCACGGCGACTTCGATATCGAAGGAACCGAGTACCACTTCGACAAGGTACCGTATTCGTCAGGCATAGACTTCCTTTGTTTGCTGATTTATGTTGCACAGGTCAATCTCGTTGCAGGCGGGAGCGGGCTAACTCCCCACTGGCAGCTTGTCCATGCCGTTCTCATGGACCCCTCGGACAAGACTCTCGTGTCTCTCATAGACAGGTCCGAGAACTCGTCGTCTCATCACTAGTCATCGACTTACATGCCTCTGACAGCAACAAGACTTATGGCGACATCCTGATGCGAGACGAGCTGCAAAAGTACGCAGAGGAGCACCCAGATAGGTTCAAGATATGGCACGTTATCTCTGATCCGCTAAATGAGAAGACCAACATCAAGGTCAGCGATACGACTGTTGTATCACCCCTCCCAGGTATTGACCGCAGACATTCACAGTTCACGGAAGGTCGTCTCAACAAGGGCATCATGTACGTACACTTCTACACATCAATGATGCACCGCTGACGTCCGAACTCGATAGGGAGGAACATTTCTACCCCGCGGCCGCCAACGTCGCTGCTTTCTTGTGCGGGCCTCCTGGCCTCATTGAGAAGGCCGCTATACCGGGCCTCGAGGAGATGGGCTTCGAAGAAGGCAAAACCATCTTCGGATATTGAGGGCGTCGCCGCTATCGTATGTTATGACACCCATATACCTATCTTCACACCCATAACGACGTATAGTAGCAGGAGCCATGGTCAGGAGAGCATCACATAGGGGAGCGTCTCGCCTTTCCACGTGGTCGCGATTGCAAGGACTTTTGGAATCGTTTCAAGGTTGCGAGACAAACGAGCTAGGTTTGCGCCCACCTTGTATGGGTCTTTGTGTGTGCCCAGTCTGGTATCGTGAACAAGCATCTTCTCTGAAATTCACAATGATGAATGTTGTCCTATGATTGAGTCGAAAGGGTCCATATTGTCTTTCAAGTCAGTGGCACAACGTAAATCTCGGTGTTCTCACTATCCAGCCTTATAAGAGGAAACCGACAACAATAGCAAAGGTATCAAACGGCGCTCCACATCACGCCATTCGTCTATCCCACCAGTACGGCCGTTGACTTCTTATCAAGCGACCCACGCTGACCATTTCATCGCGCAGACATGGCAAAGATCGACCACGGATACCACAACAGGGCGACGAGCCACCCCTTATACGCGTCAATTTCCTCAAACATGCTCACCTCCGAGCTTTTCCTCCCCGACCACCTGCGCCTCGGACCAGACAATTGGCTCGAGTTCAAGCTCGCCATCGAGACCATCTTCCGTATGAAGGGGCTGCCGCTCACGCATTTCAAGTACACCACGTGCCCGACTGCGCTCTGCACGGACCAAACGGCGCACGAGCGATGGGCGGCCGACGACGAACTCTGCAAGGCGGTCATCCTGCTCAACGTGCGCAGCGAACACATGCATTTCGCTGCAATGGAGCACGAGCAGTGGGCTGCCGCGGACCTGTGGGCCATGCTCATGCGGCGGGACATGGAGATCCGCGGCGACGTGTGGGACAAGTGGATGTGGCTGGGGCGGGTGTACAGCGGCTTGCTGGGCGTGGCGTGCGTGGTATTATACTTGATGGTTCAGCAGCTGTGGTGGGTGTATACGGACCTCTCGCGGACGCGAGCGTACCCTCCGCCTACCAAGCTTGGCCCGTAGCAGACAAGAAACCAATAGTATGCCCGAGTATTTCATTGATCGGAGCGATATTGTATACAAAGGCTTGTTTTGTTCGGGTGCTCATGTTATTGCTGGTGAACTCGGCGTTTCCATAGTTCTCCACTGCGCCGGATCTCATACTCGCCTTAGCCGTTCCTGCTACCTCGGGGGTGCTTGCCATCCTTTTTCCGTCTTTGTCCATGCGAACTCTGCCGTGAATGCAATCTTCCTCAGCGCAGACGTGTGCTTGTCCCAGTCTTCAGTGAGCCAGCTGAGCTGTTTGTCCCGCTCAGCCGCGAAGGTGAGAGCCGTTTTGAAGCCGCACCACCTGTACTGCGCATCTGACAGCAGGAATGTGTGCAGCCTCGGCGTGTGGGAAAAGTGCGTCTCCCCAAGAGACGCGGTTGTAGTAGACTCTTGCAAATCGGAAAAATCTCAGTCTACGTGCGCGTCCGCCGGAAGCCTGATGAGTAGACACTCACTATGTGGCGCGATTCTGAACGTACCATGATGAGCAGCCGCTCCAGCGTCCGCGCGTACGGCACCATGCCTCCGCCGAATGTCCCAGAACTGATCCCGAAAACAAAGATGCTGAGGTCTTGCACTAGACCCGCCGAGTATGGGAGGCAGCTCAGCGCCCCGAGCACGTCCGCCCACCGGTGGCGGTCGTCGGGCATCCACGAGGCCCGTCCGTCGGGCTCGTCGTAGTACGCTCTGTCCAGGCGCACGGTGCGGATTCGGCGCTGCCTATGCACGCCCTCGCGCAGGAACATCTGCAGAAGCTGGTACAGGCACGCGAGGGTTTGGAGGGCTGGGAAGGCATTTGGAGGTAGGACGCGCTCGTCCACATCTATTGGCCCGCGCAAAGTGAGCTTGCGCACATTCGGTGTGGATGGGAGGATTTAGTATACACCTGAAAACATCTCATCTCAGTGCGGTCGTATTGCGTGCGCGGAAGCTCGCAGGGTATCGCGCCGCTACTTGGGTTTGAACAAGACGCTGTCGTCGCTCTCCACTGCGCCGTCGTCGTCCTCTTCATCGTCATCAAACTCTTCGTTATCGTCGTAGTCTTCGAAGTCATCGCTGTCCTGGTTACACCGCTTCGGCGGGGATGCCTGCCACCCGTCTTCCGTCTTTGTCCACACGAACTCCGTTGTGAAAGCGACTGTCTTCAGCGCGGCCGTATGCTTCTCCCACTCCTGGAGCCAGCCGAGCTGCTTGTTCCGCTCGCGCGCGAAGGAGAACGACATCCAGGGAGCCATCTGGGAGTCGTCGTCCGCCTTGACCGCCGCATCAGACAGCAGGAACGTGCGTAGCCTCGGTGCGTGCGCGAAGAGTGTCTTCCCAAATGTTGCGATCGCGGACTCCTGCGGAACGGCACGAGTTCAGTTCTCCCCCAGTCGGCTCATGAACAACAACGAAGGAGACTCACACGATCCGGGTCCTCACCCAGCACGACGAGCAGCCGCTCCAGCGTCGCCGCACATGGCGCCAAGCCCTCACCAAACAATCCCGCGTCGAAACAACTGACGTAGAAGCTGAGGTCTGTTACCGGGCCCGCCGAGCGCGAGAGGCAGCGTAGCGCCTCGAGCACCGCCGCCCAATTAAGGCAATCCGCGAGCGAGAAGGCGCCGTTACCGACACCGGCCTCGTCAAAGTACGCATCGTTCAAGCGCACGGTGCGGATGGGCCGCTGCCTCCGCGCGTGAGCGGGGAGGAATATCGGCAGTAATTCGTATGGGCATCTGAGGGACTCAAGGGCGGGAAAGGCGCCAGGTGGGAGGACGAGCTGTGGCAGCGCGTACGCGGGTACCGACCAGTGCAGAGTGAGCTTTCGCACGTTGGGCGTGGAAGGGAGAGTGGCGAGGGGTGCATCCGGCACACCGAGCTCAAGCTCTTGTAGGTGCGGCCACGCCGGTGCGCTACATAGCAGGGGAGAAGCCAGCATGGGCGCTGCCGAAAGGGCGACGCGCAGCTTACGCAGATGTCCCGCGCGCGATGTGAGGATGGGCTGGAAGAACTCGAGCCACGGTATCCTCTCCGCAAGTTCGAGCCAGATCGAAGTGAGCTCTGGGAATGCCGCACGAGTGTCGCGGAGCACGCCCGCATCGCTACCGTCTGCCCACCGGTATTCATCATCGGGCTTGATGTGAAGAGAGCGCAGGGTCGGTCCCGCTGCCCGTACGAGCGCAACGCAGACGTTCGGGGAGCACATATCTGTTGCGGAGAGGGTGAAGTGCTGGAGGCCGGTCATGCGCCCCACCGCGCGCGAGAGGCGGCGTGCGAGCTTCGCCTTTCCTGGCTGTTTACTGAACCACACGTAGTATCACATCGAGAAGGATCGGACGAGCGCAGCAAGGTCGCGACCGAAGGCGAGGGCGGAGGGCGCCGTGGAGAGCGTCCGGATGCAGTCTTGCGCGATGTTGTGGTCCGCGATGTCGACGGAGGCGTAGAGCGTCGGCGTGAGGCGGTCGTTGAGTGGCTTGTTGACGAGGAGGAGAGCTGCTACATCGCTGGAGGTGATTGCACATCCGATGATGCTCAACAGCTCAATGGGCAGTGCCGATAGAAGGTCGGCCATCTTCAGGTACGTGTACACCCCTTGGACCTTGGGGCCAGTTGTTGCGTTGCGCGTATAGCGTGCTGTAGATTCAGCGGTAGTTAGGAGAAGGCTTCGAGATGCGTTGAATGTGCCCGGGGTGCCTTTGTATGTGATGAGATTGAAAGCGGATACGTGTTTGTTTGAACAGGTACACAGCTGAGACTCGCGATCGGCCACGCCACCTATCTGTTTGCCGCGACCAGTCTCCGCCAATGACAAGGAGGTGCAGAAGATGAGGTTTCGAGCTCTAAGTACTTTCCAGCGTCGATTTCAGGGTGCATGAGAGAGAGAGCGAAGGATTTTAGGCATGGAAAGTGAAATGTAGAATAATATTTAGAGTATTTGGACATTTCAGTGCTAAAGCATCGAAATATTGAAGAGCGAGAGGCCATGGTGACAACCATAGGACGGTCCACGGAGTTACTTGCAGGGAGAACATCATGGAGAAGGATTAGAGCCTCCGCGTTGCCGTTTGCTTATCACTGCATAGACAGAGAGACACGAAGGTACGCCTCATAACGGCGTCACCGTAATGCATTGTACATATGTGTTGCATGTGCGGAAGCAGAATTGGTCTATGGCGTTGCGTGGTCTCGCTAGTTAAATTCGACCATGATGGCACTCCCGTCGCTCTCCACCGCGCCGTCGTCCTCGCCCTCCTCCTCATCATCATCATCTTCGTCACCGCTGTCCTCATTTATCGGGGGCGCCTGCCACCCGTCCTCCGTCTTCGTCCACACAAAGTCAGTCGTGAACGCGACCTTCTTCAGCGCATTGGGGTGCTCGTCCCACTCCTCTAGCCAGTCGAGCTGTCTCTTCCGTGGGAAAGTCATTGAGAAGTCGTCCGCCTTCATCGGTGCATCAGACAGCAAGAACGTGTGCAGCCTCGGTGCGTGCGCGAAGAGTGTCTCCCCAAACGTTGCGATCGCGGACTCCTGCGGAACGGCGCGCATTCAGTTCCCCCCTGTCGGCTCATACACAGTAGCGAAGGAGGAAGGAGACTCACACGACCCGGGCCCTGGTGCAGCACGACGAGCAGCCGCTCCCACGTCGCCGCGTACGGCGCCAGGTCCTCGCCAAATGCTCCCGCATCGAACCAGTCCACGTAGAAACTGAGGTCTGTCACCGGGCCCGTCGAGCGCGGGAGGCAGGCCAGCACCTCGAGCAGCTCGTCCCACTGGGGGTACCCGTAGCGCGAGAAGCCTCCGTCGCCGCCGGCCTCGTCGTAGGACGCTTCGTTCAGGCGCACGGTGCGGATCGGGCGCTGCGTCTGCGCGTTCTCCGGCAGAAATAAGGGCAGGAGCTGAAACGGGCACACGAGGACTTCAAGGGCGGGAAATGCGGAGGGAGGGAGGACGAGCTGTGCCAGTGCGTCTGCTTCCACCGGTTGGGACAGGGTGAGCTTGCGCACATTTGGCGTGAAAGAGAATGCGTCGAGAGGTACGTCCAACAGACTGAGCTCGAGCTCTTGCAGGTGTGCCCATGTAACCGTGTGGCGCGGCAGCAAGGAGAGCAAGGACGCGGAGTAGACTTTGAGGGATAGGTTGTACAGGCGTCCTGCACCCGACGTGAGGATGCGCTCCAAAAAGTCGAACCAAGGCACTTCTTCCTTCTTCCCAAGGGTAAGCGAGATGGAGTTGAGCTCCGGGAACACCGTGCGGACGTCGCGCAACACCCCTGCGTCGCTCCCGTCCGCCCACCCTGACGGTACATCTGTCTTGATGGTGAGAGAGCGCAGGGTTGGTGCGGCGGACCGCGCGAGCGCTGCGCAGACATTTGGGGTGCACATGTTGTTTGCGACGAGCGTGAAGTGCTGGAGCCCGGTCATGCGCCCCACCGCGCGAGGCAGAAGGCGTGCGAGCTTCGCTTTCCCTGTGGGGTTACCATAGTACTCGTACCGCAGCGAGAAGGAGCGGACGAGCGCAGCAAGGTCCCGACCGAACGCGAGGGTAGAAGGCTCTGCGGAAAGCGTCCGGACGCAGAATCGCGCGTGGTTGTAGTACTCAGTGTTGACGGAGGCGTAGAGCGTCGGCGTGAGGTGTTCGTTGAGTGCTTTGTTGGCGAGGAGGAGCGCTGGCAGGTCGCTGTGGGCGGACGTATGACCGATGATGCACAACAGCTCGACGGGCAACGCGGAGAGAAGGTCGGCCATCTTCAGGTACGTGCAGGACACTGCCTCCGGAGCCCGTTGCTGCGTCGCGCGTATAGCGTGCTGTAGGCTCAGCGGTAGTTAGGAGAAGACTTCGAGATGCGCCGTGAGTGCCCAAGGTGCCTTTTGTTTGCGATGAGATTGGAAATATCCAATTGACCAAGGTACACAGCTGAGACTCGACCACGCTTATATCCATCACGACAGAACCGGGAATCCTCACTTCTGACTGGAACGAACTTGATATGCAGCAAGGTGCCAAAAATCCTGCGATAGCCAACAGTACTTACCTCGCCTCAGCTTGGCAGTCGGCCTTGGCTTCTGTTCTGTTCGGCCAGCGATAATCCAATTCAGCGTTTGTCGGGATCGAGCAGAACTGTAGGTGCTTCCATCCCTCCTCCGCCGAGAACGGTCGCAAATCCCGAACTGCCGCTGCCCCCCGCAACCCCCGTACGACCCCCTGC
>MNAD01000281.1:0-68292 GCA_001895945.1 Trametes pubescens | reverse complement strand
TGTCATGTTTGGTGATGTTTGGGAAAGCGGAAAACATCGGGTGTAGGGGCCGGATGAATGCGGATGGAGAAGGAAGGTGTCGAAGACAGCTGAGGCGACCATCGTCGCTTGAGGTGGTTCAGCTAGCTGTGAAGAGCTTTGTCTGAGGTCGAGGAGATATCGCGACCTTGAAGCTTTCCTTGACATTCTCGACCTTATCTCAATACAAGCTGCTATAAATTGAGCTTTACCCGACATCATTAGGAGATTGCGGAGACGTATTGTATCGGGCTCCGCTAACATCGGCTCGCCCAGCTCAAAAACGCATCAAATCAGTTTCGCGGTGTAGATAGTCGGATGTGCGAAGAAAAGACGTATCAGGAAACATCGAGGCCATAGTAGAGAATATGCCAACATCGGCGGCTATGAGTCCAGGCAGCTGTCTACTCGTATGATTGCTCGGGACCGCAACATCGCTATCTGCCAACGCTCAATCGCTCTTCGCCGAGCATCGTATCAATTTACACTGCGACATTCTTTTGACGAGGATATGATCAACAGACGCTGGGTGCGTGGCTACTTGGTATTTCTCCGTCGATGCTCCTGTTTGCTGCTCAGGCCTTGATCAGGCTGCAACTCCTACATCTTCCCATTGCTATGCGTACTGGTGACCTCGTCGCATCTCACTCTCCTTGACCCCATCTCAGGTGTTCACGACTCCTACGTATTCGCACTCCGGCTATCCTATAACGCACCACGCACCTCTCCTGCGTCCACCCCGAGCGCCGCCCGTGTCCTTTTCGACGGTTGACCTATCAACATTCGATGGGTACTCGGTAACCTAAGGCCCTCACAACATCACCAATTCACAGAGGTCTTGAACATGTCTGGCACGCGATGCATTGTCGAATGTACCGGCACACTGTCTCGCGTCTCCAAGCTTCAACAGAACGCCACTATGGTGAGCTTGAGTGCGCCAGATTGCCGTGACCTCACTGGGTTGATCGGGTACGTGGATACCTTTCAATCTAATGCACGTATAATTGGTTGACATTCGCTTGCAGTTCGTGCAACTGTTCGGTATCCGTCGAGCAACTCTCGTGCATCCGTTCGATGTGTTCATCAAGTGAGCTCGATAGCTTCAAGTTTAGCGAAGCTATGCGTCAGGGACAAGCGACGAGCTCAATCTCAGGTACAGACCTCCACTTACATCTCGCCAGCCTGCATCATCACTAAGTTCAGTCCTCGATATCGATATGGTCGACAGCCTTTCCAACATCCACTGGCACCTCCGCTAGCTCTGCTACTCATGCCATTGTGGCGCCCTTCTCCGGCACCGCCGTCTCCTCCTACTCTTCCTCCTCAACCATTGTCATCTCTTCCTCCTCCGGTCCGGCCACTCAGATTCCCGGCGCCGCCATCTCAAGCCTAAACACCTCTCATCACATCTCTGCGACATTATCTGCTGCGCTTAGTGCACTCCTTACACTGCTGTTCAGCGCAGTCGTACTCCTATTTCTAAGATGGAGAAAGCGGTACATCATGAGCCGGGCACACACACGGGCCTCGCCCCTCTCACTTGTGGAACGGCATCGTGCCGACACCGGAGACGCGCAGGTTTTAGACATGTGCGCCGCCAGGCCCTTTGTCAGGCTCGCCGACGACAGCGCTGCCCCCTCAATGTACCGCTCCTCCTCCGAGTCCATCCTCAACACTCCCTGGCGGATGTCTCAGCAACACCCTACGATCACTCGAGAGTACAGCGTCCATGCGTGCGACGGCAGCGCACATTCCTACAGCGACATCCTCCCCGCCGTCCCAGCGAAGCCCGCCCCAGCTCGAATCGGAAAGGCTCGACGTGCGCGTAGTTCCACTGCTCCCTCTTCTTACCAAAGCGGCATGGACACTGCATATTCCCGTGCTCCCCGGTCTTTATCGTTTCAGTACCCCCCGCCACCGCCGCCGAAGATCTGGAGACAGTCGAGCTCGTCACTGGCATTGGTCCCTCCCAGTCCCGATACCGCGGAGCGCCCCCGACAATCAGCCTCGCGTGCGAGCGCGGACGAGGGGTTCATCATGCTCCCGTGGCCCGGTCTCGGAGAGCACCTGCTGGCGTTGCTCGCTACCACTCGGGCTCCCGGACAGAGGCCGGACAGCTCTTCTATCGGCAGCTCCGATGGGTTGCCTGAGTATGCGTCGCAAGGGTAAGGAGAGCGGCATGACTGCATTTCGGTTCTTGATGGGTAAACCGAAGATGTCAGCCTGTAGATAGGCCAAGGGCCTTGGTATTATTTCTTCTCATCTCTGTACGTTCACACACCGCATGGAAGTATACCCGCGCTAGCATGCTAGCCGTACATGCCTTTGTGTAGTTGTTTTATTCGTTTCTCGGTGGATTATCCTGTCATTTATACGGGGACCGTGTCCTCTACGCTACGCGCTCGTTCGTTCGTTCACATTCCATACATGTTTCCCTACCAGTAGACAACGTCTCCAAAGTCCCTCTCCATCTGTTCATCAGTTCTCTCGCACGCTCGCAATCCTACTCTCTCATGCCAGTGATTCGAATCCACTCAAATGCGGCGCTGATGCGGTTCTGTGCGGGCAGGCTCCTTGCGTGTCAAAATGAGCGGATGAACACGTCCCGGTGAGCGACTCACATCCGGTCCGAGTTATGGCATACTCGGCCACCGATATCATACCGCCACCATCGTAACGCTAGGACGAACCTGGCAGATTCTGATATCACCGAGTCCGATACGTGGATGCGACCGGGTTGGACCCGTACTAGGCACCCACGTCTGTTCAGGTGTGCGTTGCCCGTCGGACGCTTCGGACACTTCCGTGTGCCGACGTCTCCGTTCCTGGCGCTTCCGTTACGCTCGACGACTCGGACGTGACCATGTGGTGCACAAAAATCAGAATCAGGACTATGCATGTCGACTGTCAACGACGCGGCTTACAATGTACGCGAGCTTCCTCGAACGAGCTTTGTGGGAACTCTCCGACGGCGTGATACCGGGACTGCTGATAGCCAAGAAAGAAGCCGGCGCGGGATGAATGAGCACGCAAGGACAAACAGCCACGAGATGCGGCGCACACAGCGAAAGGCACACCAGGTGATGCACAGACAGGACGATGACAGCTTCAACGAGAACCCGGTGTCGCCATCGTCGCCTACCGCATCTGCGTTGCCCTGACTCATGTAGCAGCGACTCGCGCGACAGAACGCATCACTGTTCCACTCACCTCGGAGCACGCTGAGGGTCGGGCCGAAGACTACGGGCGTGTAAATGACCAATGGTGAACGAGGCCCTGCGCACGCATGTCATTCAAAGAGCCCCGCGCGGCCATCATAGTACCTTACAACGTACAGTACGTACCTTCATGTGATCCGAACCGTCTGCGCGATGCCGCGCCGTGTGTCGTCTGCGGGCGCAAGCGACCGAGCCGGAGGACGGCGGCAGATCGCGCTCCTCTTCTTCTTGGGCCAGTCAGAAGGAGACGTAGAACATCGCGTTGTATACCGATGTTGCTCGGATCCGACTCCTCATACGCTCAGCTACGACCATCTCCGCTTCGCGGTACTTGCCAGATTGACGCAGCGGCAGCGCGCCGGGAAGACGCCCTCCGCAGTAGATAGAGCGCGCGCCCTGCGTGCAAGATGTTTCCTCGAACGTGTATGCATTTTCCCTCTTCGTCGGCGGCCCGAAAACGTCGCCAGCCGCGCCCCTGCCGACGTCCAGTGCGCGCACCGCGTAGAGCGGCGGCTGGCATGCGAGTACGGCGATGGCTATGAGGACTGGGTATCAGACTTCGCTCCTTGCACGGCCGTTCCTGATCATCCGAGTACTCACGAAGCAAAAGAAGCTATATCCCACCAGAATTGCCTCTTCAGACATAGGCAACCGTGCAGAACCGGGTTCTTTGGTCCTGGAGGCGCGAGTCTTCCCGTAATTTTGGGTGCACCCGCAACAGCGTCCAGCGAAGGCGCTCGGCGTTCGCATATCCAGAGACGCCAAGGGTATCATCCCTGATACGGTACTGACAGATGCAGGGGAGCCAGTTCCAAGATGAAGATGCCACGAAGTGTCGAGCTCAAGCAAGCAGAGAGTCGTCGCCAGAGACTCAGACGACCGCACGCGCAGAAGCGCGACGGCCGAGTTCTATACACTTTCCAGTCAAAGGTTCAGCAAAGATTCAGCGCGCTATGATGGAAATGAGATTACCGAACAATGCTCGCCTCAACTGACCCGTACGTCTTCACGCGCGGAGAGGCCGACGTCGCGGGGAGAGAGAGAAAAATATGTGTAAGCGCCAGCGACACCTAGCAACGCAGCGTGGGAACCCGACCTCGGGCAATCCCGCGGAGTCGCCCGCTCTCACCCGCTCAGCGCTGCAATTCTGCACATCTCTTCCCTCGTTCAACGTTGGACAAACGCGTCCCGATTTTGAGGCGTCGTCTACCAACTACGAGAGTACGTCTCTGAGTGTCCGTGTGCCCTGAAGCAGGCTACGGAAAGAGGCGCAACGAAACCGCGTGTCCAGCCGTCACCTCGATCGCGCGCATATATGCATTCCGAAACCAAACGGCCTCTCGGCTCGCCTCTACCGACACACTCGCCCAGCAGCTCGCATGGGCAAAGGTGGCACAGCTGCAGGAACGCGTTGGGCTGTGCTTGTTCCAAATGTGCCGACATACACGAATCTGCCAAACTACCGCAAGACCCACCACATCGACATACGAGTACTGCAACGCGTGACATCCGCGCTGTGAAGATACCATGGACGCGAGGCCCACGATATCACACTCTAGACCGGGTCGTGCAGCCTACACGAAAGTCGATGCGAATACCGCTTGATCATAGGTTCGCACAAGAAACAGAGCGAAGCGAACGCCTCCGTGCATTTTACACAAAGGTACAACACAAAGTGCATCGCAAGACAACAGCTACTACGTGAAATAGTTCATGTCCATCATGGGTAACGTAACAGTCCATCCGCAGCTCGCACTCCGTCCTCTTCAACTTTTCACCTCCAGGTATCACCCAGCACAGAGCCCGCTCACAAAACGAGCCCAGCCCCAACAACAACACCGACAAGCGCAACACCCGCACCCACAACGCCGCCATACCCAGCCCCACCCACAGTCGCGCGGAACATCGCGCTCGCCGCGTTGCTCGTCTGGCTCGCGCCCGCACTCGCGCTCGAGCCGCTCGTGCTCGAGATGGCGGTCGCGCTGTTCAGGCGGCTCGACACGCTGCTCGCCCCAGAGGCGGCGGCGCTCGACAGCGAGCTGAGCACGCTCGAGAGCGCGGACGTTGCGGAGGACTCGGCCGAGGACGCGCCCGAGGCGGCGCTGGTGGCGGCGCTCGAGGCGGAGGACGCGTCCGTGGATGCGGCGCTCGTCACTGAGCTCGCGCCGGAGACTATGAGAGGCGTGTCAGTGAGGAGAATGGTGGAAGGAGAGGCGGGGGATGCGTACCTGCGGCGCACTCCTGGGACTGGAGGGCGGTGGCAGAGGCGACCTCGTCGGCAGAGCAGGTAGACTGGAGGCAGGTGAGCGCAGCCACCTGGACCGCGGAGTTCGTGCAAATGCAGTTCACGTCGGTGCTGAGAGAGGCGTGTCAGCGACATGAATAACGACATGCATGGAAACAGGCGCGGTGCAGCGAACGTATGTCGCGTAAGGAGTCTGAAAAATGTAAGCTACTCACATGCCGGAGCACCCGTTCTGCGTGGAAGCTGTCTGGATGCAGGTGAGGATGCAGCTAGAGATGCCCGAGGTGGAGGTCGGGGGGGCGCTGGAGGTCGCGTCCTGGGCGTTGACACCGGCGAGGGCGGCGACAACGACGACAGCGGAAAGGCTCTTGAACATCATTTTGGTAGAGGAAGTAGAATAGGGGAGGTCGTGTAAGAGAGCGAGCTGGGTGGAGACGTGAACGGCAAAGTCTGGGGTAGACAGGGGCAGAAGCAAGCGGATGTGCGGGCGCAGCCTTTATATAGGGCACCCCAAAGGATGCGCGTGAGCCTCGGCCTGACAGGAACGAGGGAGCGGGAGGTGCGCGGTGGACACGTCCGGTGACGGCCGTGCGGAGCCCTGGATCCAGTGGCGGACGGCCCCATCCCCTC
This sequence comes from Trametes pubescens, assembly GCA_001895945.1. Taxonomy (NCBI): domain Eukaryota; kingdom Fungi; phylum Basidiomycota; class Agaricomycetes; order Polyporales; family Polyporaceae; genus Trametes; species Trametes pubescens. Next base: position 62,181 of record MNAD01000281.1, on the reverse strand, counting down.
GCCTGCCCGAATGACCACCGACCTGACGTCGATCCCATCCGTCTCTTCCCCTTCCCCGCCCTCGCTGCGCACTCCCCCTTCGCAAGCAGCGGCTGCGCCCCGCCCCTCTCGCTCCCGAGTGTCCACTCAAACCCTCGCCTCGCGTAGCAGCTCCTAGTGCATCCGCCCGACGTCGAGAGCGGTGAAGATATCGCGCATGTTGCTCGGTCGCAGCGGCGGGGAAGCATGACGCACGTCACTCAAATGTGGGGGCATGAACGAAACTCCGGGGCCGGTGGCGCGCGGCGGCGGTGCTGGCGCCGACGGAACGGTACCATCAATTAATTCAAATTTGCTCCTCTCGAGATCTCCTTATTCCCATGGGCGCTTCCCGAAGTTCGTCGCGTCTCGCATCTCGAACCTCGACGCGTGTACGCTGCGTGTACGCTGCGAGTTCTCTGCAACTCACCATCGTCGCCAGCGTCGGCGGGTGAGAAGGCCGGATGCGTTTTGGTTGGCGAGGGAAATGGAAGAAACGTCTTCATGTGGCTCAACCTTCCGCGCAAGAGCACGGAGATGTCGACGCCGCAATGTGACGCGTTGCAAACGTCGCGGCCCATCAAGGCATGCTGTCTCCGCGCGTCCGCAACTCTCTCTGCTCTCTTCCTCGCTCGAGATTCCCCAAATCACCGCTGCTCGCCCACATTCGCCCGTTCACCTCACCTCCCTTCCCGTTCCTGTCTACGGCGACAAACGACCTTGCCAGCGCACCTCGTTGTCGAGCCCTGGGTACATCCCGGCCAACAGGAACCTCACGAAGCCCCGAATACCCCTCCCGGGCCCAGTATGTGCGCTTCAGCCGGCTTCTCGTACGTCCGCCCTGTCCCCAACCTTTCCTATTTCTCCGCGAGCGTGAGACGAGACACGTACGTCCTCGCTATATGCGGCAGCCTGGACCACATCCCGTATGATGAACCCCCTCGAACTCGCGGGCTAGGTGCGTCTCTGCGGCTCTTCTGCGGGAGTGTGCGCTCACGAAGCTCTTGCAGGAACTGTCCGTGGCGGCTGCATCTCGCGCAGACGACCGCGTTGCCAGGCGTTATGCTCAAGCTCCAAGTTCTAGCGCGCTTCGACGCTTCGGGACGGGTTCGTCGTCCACCATTGACGCGTGGATGCGTTCATCGACCGTGCTGCGATGACCCCGTCTGTCGACATATACAGCCTCCGTGAGCCCTCACCGCACTCGTCCCGCCCACACCCGCGCTACGGCCACCTATATTCTCCCGACTCTGGACCATCGGAAAAGCAAAGCCGTGGCAGTCAGCCTCGATTCCGGACGCGTCCTGCTGACCGCCGTCCTGTACGTGACGAAATGCGCGAGCACGGTATGTCCGCGTTGTGCCATGGATTCATGGCCGTACTGACGCACGCTCGCAGCTGACGCGTCGATTCAGTTCTCGCTCTCCATATAGTGTCCGCTCCTGCAGCTGCTCTTCCTGCGCGGCTACCCATACCTCTGTCTGGACGCTAGCCTGTGCAGTTTATTCCTCACTCTCGGCAACTTCTACTTGATTTTGTGCAATGGTTATGGCCGCGCTGCAGAGTCGCTCGACATGCTGGGACCTTCGTCTTCGCCAGCGACCTTCCGGGACAACGCTCGTCGTCTCTTGTACTACTCAGCGAATCTGTTGGCGAAGAGCGATTTGTCTGTCTTACATGAGGTTCGCAGGCCTAGCAACACTCCCCAGTCGCGCGTCAACGTTTCAAATTTCAACGCCAAAGCTCGGCGCGCGTTTTCAGGTACGTCCGCGACGCATTTTGTTCGGGGGGTACGCTTAGCCTCAGAGTGGTACTGACGCTCTTTCACGGCCTACAGGCGGAATGGGGTTTCTATCCTCACTACTCGTATGGTATCCCGGCCGCAGGCGCGTTGCAGCAGCTCTACGCGCGCATCCAAGCGCACTGCCGTCTCGACTCTGGGCTATGTTTCCCCCTCGCGCATTCTGTTCTTTGCTAGTGGCGATATCCATACAGATGTTTCGCGCAACGATCATGGTCTCCCTCGAAGAGCTTGACACATACTGAACCTCTGTCTTCGCCTGCTCTCCGGAACGACTCTCCCTCGCTCCCTCTGCACTCATTCAAGACGCTCCTCGCGGCCGCCCTATGTTCTCGAGACTTGTGGTTAACCTCGAAGCCTCGCGCGTGCGCCGCGCACGACGTATCCCCCTCTCTTGACCGCAACGTCGAAACTCTTAGCGACACCCTACTGCATCTTATATACGCAACCTCAGATTAAAAACGGCCGCCTCGCCGCACTTCGCCAGTCGCACCCCCGCGACCGCCTTTGCCGCAAACTCATAGGCCCGGCATTCCAGGCCCGCCCGGCTATAATGCAACCCGCAGCCGCCACCCGCAGCCGCAGTTTAAAGGCGCCGCGCACCCGCTTTTCCTCGTTGACATTCGTGACATTTTCGCCCAGTGTCTAGACTGTCAAGCGGAGGACCCTAGAATTTTGAGTACGCACGTTTTACGCAGTTGGTTCTCGAGTGTTTAGGCTTTGTTGCTTACAGGTTCCGGTCTTGCAGGATGCGTCGGATGACGGTTTTGAATTGCAGATCGACTCGCCGAAGCCTCTCTACTACAGACTATTGGAATGTTCGGTGTGTAGATTCACGTGAAGTCTCTCAATATACTACGAGCAATATCACGTTTCATACCCACGAGTCTCGTCGAATGCGTTGCGCTTCGCGTCGCCTCCTTATCGGCACCGTCCATGAGCGAGGCGTATGTCTTGGGCGAGGTTCGCACATCTACAAACTCTCACGACTCACGTATCAGCCTCCAAGCATCATGCGCTGCAGCGCAACCACCCGCCCTTAACTCAGAGAGGCGGGACCACCGGGGCCGCAAACGCGCTTTATTGGTGGCACTTCCGCCGGTGTCTAAACAAGCCGGCTCGAAATTCCTCGATCTGTGAGTACGCAAATTTTGCGCGGTTCTCAGTTTAGGCAAGCTGAAGTTCTAACTTTTGCCGCAGCTTCCGGTCTTGCATCGGAGTGTAGACGACCACTCAAACTAAGCGACCTCAGGTTGTCGACCATTCCCCTCAAGCTGGGGTACTTATACGATTTGTGCGTTTCGACCCACGCCTTTCAATAGATCTGAATGTCATGTCGTTCAGGATCCACGCGCACAGCCCTCGGGATGATCGGGCCATGCATTCGTGCCGCCGTGTTCTCTTTGACGTGAACGCCGTTCAGCCAAGCCCATGTTACGGCGTCGACCATACGACCAGCTATCATGCAAGACCTACAAAGGCATTTCCTGGCAATTCAAGGGCGTTCCACTCAGTCTTCTATCTTTTTAGGAGGTCTCGGCACTCAGCGGCCGGTCTGGAGCGTTCGGTGCTAAAACTCGCGATCGGCCAGATCGGGTTGTGGCTGTCAGTATGTACTGTGGCTGACTTGTGTCTCTGCCGTCGTTTGTACTCACGCACACGTTTCTGTGTACAGGAGGATCGTCTATTACACTGTACATCGCCGCTGTTTTTAATGGCACATCTCACGGCGAAGCCTCGACCTCCCGCTGCATCAACGGGCGAAGCATGTCCTAGGGGCCAGATCGAGACCTGAGACGCTCTTTCTCGTCAACGCCTCGCTAGATAATTATCGCGGAAGGGGCACCCCCGCCGACCGCCACCAACCTGCGCTGCCCCGCGCGCGCATCGCCCCCGCAGCTCCGCACCCTCGCGGGTCCTCCCCATCAACCCGCCTCCAACGTGCTCATTACGGAAAATTCGGGGGCGCGATCGAGACCCCCGGCGGAGGACATACATACATGTAGGGGCTGCGGCTGGCATCGCCGTTCGCGATTAGAGTTTGGCCCGCACCCGCCCTCTCGCTCCGCCTCCCCTTCCCTCTCGGACACCCACGCCCCACGCCTGCGGCCTGCGTCTCCTTCGCCGCTGTTCGCTGTCCCCCCTTCGTATTCCGATTGATCGTCTCGGGCTTCGCTGCGCGGGTGCCCCTTCGCCGTCTCGCACCCCCTTCCTTTCTTCCCGCCTGCATGTGCCCGTCCGCCCAGGCGTCATATCCGCGCCCGGATGCGCGTCATCCGCCCACGCTAGGCTCGCCTGTGCCCCCTTCTGCAGAAACCACCGCCCGGGACGCTGGTCCGCCCTTGGGCTGGTTCTCCGCCCCCACCGCCGCGCACCACGCACACCCCTGTCTCGCAAGATCCGCGCGGGAGATCCCTCAGCATTCTTCCGCGCCCGAATTTGCTCTTGGCCGCAGCGAGTGCTGCTTGTCCGCCCCCGCCACGCCCCGCGAAGGCTCCAGGAGACTCGCGCACGCAGAAGCCTTCCAGCACCAGCACCGGCACCGGGAACACGTCCAGCACGCTACGCAGACTCAAGGGATGGCGCCGGAAGTGGGCGCAAGGCTCGCTTCGGCCGTGTCAGCCTCACACCACTCCTCTGCTTCTTCTTCCTCTATAGCGTCTTCCTCCACCTCCACCCCTTCGAAATTCATGGGTCTCTCTGCCGTCGACATGGAAAACGACCGCCTCGCGCGTGCATGCGGGCAGGGCCCCATCCTCGTCGACTTCCGAAGCCAGCCCGTCACCCCCTCAGGCTCTCGTGTCGCTGAGTCGCACCGGAGTCGCCTTTCCGACAAATCGACTGGCATCTCTGCTGCGGACCGCCTCGCCCTCCCCATCCCCCAAGATTCAGACGACCCGCTTCTCGACATTCCCTTCGCGCTCAGCTGGGGCCTCCGTCCGCGCGCGACTTCTGTGCGCGTGCCGCAACGGCAATCGACAACGCGCAACCCCGCGCGCCCGCGCTCCGCGTCGCAGCCTGCATCCATTCCTCTCTTCCAGCTCGGGAGCCCTCGTGGCGGACTGCGCTCGCTCAGGGAAGCGCTGGAGGAAGAGGGGGTGTTGCTGGAGGACTGTTTGGACGTGCAGGAGGTCTTCGAGAGGTGGGAATCGCAGGGCGAGCGGAGTTCGGCCCGTGGGGAGGCGGTGCATCATAGTACGTATTTTCAAGCTTTTGAAGCACGCTCGCGAAGTAATCGTCTGCTGCTGTATTTCAGAGACGTTTGGCTCGTCGGTGAGTACAGCAGTCAAGTGCGCGTCGATGTCCACCGTGCTTGGCGGATATCAGCACAACGTTCCGTGGGTCGTGTATGCATGCGTGGAAGAGCTCAACCGGACAGGTAAGTAACATAAGTGTGGAGCTCTGCATGTGGGACTTACGCCGTCTCTCAGGCATCTATCAGCCAGGGCTATTCCGCGCGGTTCCCAACCGCATCCGTCTTGCTCGGCTCAAAGAGGCGTTCGACTTGTGTCCCCCCATCTGCGCGCTCTCGTCAGACCTGGACGAGATGTGCCCGCGTATGACCCCAACCCTATCTACGACGCGCGCGTCGCTCCGCAAGGAGTCGATGCCCGACATCTGCGCACTGCTCAAAAAGTACCTCGACCTCCTCCCGGAGCCCCTCTTGGACGCGAACCTCGCCGCCGCACTGCACATGCTCTGTGTACAGCCCTCGCTTGCGCGCGAAGAGGCAGAAGCGGACAGCACGGACTCGGGTAGCGACGGCGGGTACTTCGCCTCCCACGCCCGAGCCCGCTCCGCTCCCTCCCCATCTCCATCTTCCACCTCCACCGCCGACCTCCCAATGACGCCCAGCGAGCACCGCGACGCGCTCCTCCTGCTCGAAGCGCCGCAAGTCCTCCTCGCACAACATCTCCTACGGCTCGCGCCTCCACCCGCGCTCGCGCTGCTCGCGTACCTACTCGGGTTCTTCACGCAGCTGCCCCTATGCCCCGACAACGGGATGGGCTTTGCGGACGTCGCGCGCATGTTCGGACGCGTGCTCATCGGCGGCGCGGATGTGGGCGTCGTGCGCGGGTGCGTGCACTGGCTGCTCGAGCGCTGGGCGCGCATCTCGGACGGGCTGTTCGACGTCGCCGCGGGTCAGGACGACGGCCCTGTGCACACGGAGAGCGCGCCCGTGACCGCGTGCAGGTCCACGTTTGACGCGTCTGCGCGTTCGCCTCCACTAGGCTCGAGCGAGAACACGCCGCGGGTGAGGCAGGGGGAGGGGAATGCTGAGGAGGGGGAGGTTGGGCTGGCGCGCATGCAGATGCCGTATGACCCGGGGTTGCTCGAGCGCGGGCATCGGCCGCACTTGACGTCGGTGTCGTCGAATAGCTCGACAACGACGATTGCGAGCTTAGAATCCGAGGACATGTTGGACTTGGACACGCCCTACACCTTTGGCAGTGCGAAGGACGCGGCATATGTCGAGGAAGCGCAGCCTGGGGTTACGGAGTACGACGCTCCGTTCGACGCGTTCGAGCGGGCTACACGCGTGATGGCGAATTACACCCTCGGTGAGTTTACTTGTCTGTTAATGAACAAACATAAGTTAACAATTCTCTCAGTAGACCGAGAATACGTGTCTTGCCCTCCGTCGCCCCGGCACTATGCACGCGCGAGAGACGGCGAGTCCAACGTCAACGCGTTGTACTCTCCCTCACCATCCGTGCGCTCGCTCGATATCGAGAGCTCGTGGGAGTGCTACTCCGGCTCGACGACTCGGAGCCGCTGTTCCCCCGCTCCACCCGGAACGACCAGTCTCCGCTGGGCGCGCAGCTCGTCGGAGGGGTACCCCGACTCGGACTGCGAGTCTTGCGGGGAGCCATATCGCGGCGGCCCGAACGAAAACACCCCTCGGAACAGCGCCAGCTTCGACGAGTGAACGCTGGGATCGAGCGCTGTGAGCACGGACAACGACGGTGCCGCATGTGTTGATATATGGGTGCGGCACCACTCGACTTCGAACTTCGCTTGGGCTGTATCTATATGTACGATTTTACCGATAATACTGCTTGCATAATGTACACTGTCGCTAGAGCTGGTTTTGCATCCACCTATCCATGTCTCCTCGTCGTCTAGCCATCGTATCGGTTCGGCTTCTTGTTTAGCATCTCCTTACATGGACTCGTGTGTTCTGTAGCGATATAGGAACAATTCGAACACTCTGCTCGTTTGGCCATCGCCACGATGTGTACGTTCTTCGGATCCAGGTGCCATTCGACGATTTCCGCGGGAGGTACAAGGTCCGAGCCGTTTCAAGGGTGGATTACCGTAGCGCCATGCATCAATTCGAGAAACGCAACGCCCCGAGCAGATCTCCGAGTCCGTCTGTACCCTCGCTTGAGTCCACAGCACACCGGCTAACCGCGTCGACAGAACATGACGAGAACGCTGACGCCCGAGCAGCAGAATTAGGAAATGGGTATGGGAGTACGACGCCTACGCTGAGATTTTAGGCAGATACTCACATTTTGACAAGAGCCGCAGCGTCATGCCCTTCGAAAATTCCTTGCTGGAGGGGGGGGATAGCGAGATACTACATTATATGGACCAGGCGCCGAGTGGGCGTATTCCACGGCACCTGGCGAGTACATGTACTCTTCCTGCGGCTCACGGGGATGGCTGTAACAGGAGCGCATGCGTGATTTTGACAGAGCGCTTCCCTGACGCGAAGTACACGAAGTATCGTGCCAAAATGAATTTCGCAGATGGCGCAGTTGCACAGTGGGAGAAGGGCCCGAGCCAGTAGCCGCTACACAAGGAGCCGTGGGTGCAACCAACTAAGTCTCAGGAGGCGTTGCTCACGCCAAGTCCAAGTCGTAGCTAGGACCCGGCCGGCATGGCCCTGCATCCTGATGCAAACCATGCAGTTGCAGTGGCGGGCGCAGAGCTGGGCACTGCAAGTGGAAGGAGCTGGCAGAGCCCGTTGCGGTTCGGGAGGCGCGGCGGGGAGAAGTCTCCGTGTGCGGAATGCAACTGGGAGTACCATGACGAGGTCAACGTGTGAGTTGGAAGGACGGGGACGAGGATCCAAGAGAGCGAAGACGGATTAGATAGGCCTCACAAATGTATGTCTCTTCACGACCTCCACGACGTTTGCCCAGTCACTGGGGGGAAGGGGGAACCCTCTTATCCCGGGATGAGGTCTCTCTGTTTAAAACATGAGTAGAATATACCTAAGGGAGCTATATACAGTTCGACACACGGAAGACTCGGATATGCATGGCATTTGATGGGCGTTTGGTATATGAGGTGAGGGGGCACGTCGCCGCATACCTTCTAGATTTGTTTGTGTCAATGGTGTTCCGCAAGACGCTGTGCAGGAATTTATGTCGGCATGGATCGGTCGATGCGTGGCGGAGGGCTGGTACTGCTCAGATGGGGAGGAGGACGGGTGTGCATGTGAGGACTCAGGAGGGCGGCAGCGGCGCCTTTCACGGGGCGCAGCATGCCACGTGGTGCAGCTCCCCACTCAAAGGAAGTTCCCACGCTTCAAATTCTTCCCCACGTCTTCCATCTTCCATCCGACCGAACCCCTTAGCTCTCTCTACATGCCCGCTATGCGCTCTCGTCATTGCTCAGCCTTTTATTCTTCGTTCAAACATGGGCAGAAAATCTCAATCTATGGATGTGTTCCTATCAAGGGACGAAGGTGCGTTTAAATATGTGGTTCTACAGTGAACTGCGTCGGTATCGCACTGTCCATGGGAGCGTGTTTGCCTCAGTGAACACGTTCTATGCGCTCGCGTTCCGCATCATGCGCAGCGTTCTCCTGGGATGCGAGCATGCTCGCGGCGCAGGCCAGGACTCTTGGGCAGGCTTCTGCTGCTGCTGTAGTGTTGCTAATATGCTTGTACTCGTACTCTTCCAAGATGCGAGACCACTTTCCGTACACTTGTGCATCACAAGTGTACACTGCGCTCACACATATACAACAGGAAGCAGAGCGGTTTACCCCTTCATTACGTCTACTGCTCGTGCCGCGCCTACGACCAGACTCCTCGAACAACTGCGGGTGGACGCATCTATCGTTGATGTCCACAGCACCTCTCCCAAAGCGGTATCTGCCCGACTTCCAATGCATAGAATGGTTGTACAACCATGAAGGAGGTCGTTCTGCACCACCCTTTCCTGGCAGTCAGTTTCTCTCCGCTCCGCCGCCCTCCGGCGGCCTCGGCGCAGGACGCACACGCGCGATGACAGCAAGAGCTAAATCTTCTCCGACATTTTCCGCAAATCTCCTCGCTCGCCATCTGACGGTATCGAGTATCAAAGATTATTGTATCGTGGTACGATGGTCTCATCCACCTGTGTACGGTGCATCTCGCTATCAACAGAAGCATAGCTCACGACTGCCGCTGTGCCCAGGCTCGGAGAAAGCAGGGTGAGCCCCGGTGTATCTGTCCGTCCAGCTAGTGGGCACCGTTGTCTTCGCGTGCAACGCTTCTGCTTCTCGGGTCGCTGCTGGCATGTTATCCCCTGCTCGATTTGCGTCTCCCACTCGGCGACCGGAAACCGGTGTTATCTCCGTGGTCTCCGTTCCAGTATCGACGACTTGGAGTTGCGCACCTGGAAGCGGTGTACGCGAGTATTTATTCTCGCATGTGCGCACTTGTGTGCTCCTGGCCCCTTAGGATCGAGCATCCTGGCTCAAAAGACCTCCGATCGGCGCTCATCGGTGGCATGCCCCTACACCGCATGGACGATCTCTCTGGGGTACCGCTAGCTGACCCGAGCGCCTTTCGCTATGGCTCCACCCCTCTCCGTCTCGCTCACCCGAGGAGAGTCGCTCGGAGGCAAAGCCTAAATGACTTCTCAACGTGCGGACAAGCTTGTATAACGTCGGCGGCGAAGGATGCCACATGTGACGCGTGCGTATACGGGCGAACCAGGATTATCTCTTCTGCATATAGCTGACCGCAATACTCTAGCACAAACAGCGCCCTCCAATGTATCTGTCAAGATTTCACTGCCCGAGACAACGCCTTGTCCTGTTTATTGGTTCGGAGTTGCTCCGAAGGGGATATCAACGTGTTTGATGTGTGGGTGACCTCTTGTATCGCAGGTAAGCACTGTTGAGACGATCTGCGAAGCCATGTTCTGGCTCGCGGGGGCTCATGATATCGATGCCATTGGTCTTTTAGTGTCTTCCACTGTATGGTTCCGTGCTGACTGCTTCAACAACTATAGCACAGCAGACGCACACCCACACGCACCACGCTACGACCACGTCTCCTGACGGCGTCCCTGCAACACCCACTTCGTCGTCCGCACAGACTCCTGCACAAAGCTCGACATCTCCTTCTGATTCGTCCTCTACATCGACCTTCCCTGTAACACCATCCAGGACCAGTGACCCGTCAAGCAGCACGCCCATTTCACCCTCCCTCCAACCTTCACCAACGACTTCGCTGTCCTCAAGCTCATCAAGCGTCGCACAAGCGTCGTTTACAACGACACCCCGTACCACGTCGACACCGTCGAGTATTCAGACTGTTGTATCAGCGTCCACCAACGCTAGTCCCCTGAGCGATTCGAAGGCTGGATCACACCGGACCCCTCGCAAAGTCGTCATCGCCCTTGCCACGTCACTCGGCCTCGTGGTACTGGCTGCCGGCATGACAGTGCTATTGCTCTATCTGCGCCGTCTGCATCGACGCCGTCAGCTTCGCCGATCTGTACATCGTGCGCATCCGTCGGATCTCTGCGTCACCGGCGGCTCGAAGGAAACAGACGTGTTCCAGGGCAGCACCTCAAACTCCCGCAATGCACGTGTCTCGATCGTCGCCCAACCCTCTGCGCCCTCGTCTTCCGTTATCGATATCTCAGGTCCCAGAACGTCCGTGTTCGTCGCTCCTCCCTCGTCTCCCATCGCCCGACAGACCACACTCCAACAACTCACGCCGTTCTCTACGCCCCGAGTATCTGGTGAGGACCGCGACGGTGAGAAACTCCCGTCGGCAGCCGTTCGGAGACCAGACGCACCCGTTGGCACCGTGCTCGGCCCTCCTGTCCCGCCACCTGCGGAATTCGTGAGCGTGTCGACACCTCGTTCGGGTACATCCCGTGGCTCGCGCCGTTTCGTCGCGGTTCTTATGGAGGTGCAGGGTGAAGATGAACACGATCTGCCGCCCCCGTATTAGCCGGGACAGCGTTTCATGTATGACACGATGCCGCACGGGGACGCATAACGCTAATTTCCATTCGGGGGATGTGTAAGTTTCTCGGGTTGACAGATCATTTCCTTCTGCGGTCTCCCTGAGACGTCGCGCGGGCATTTCAAGGGACGCTGTCGTGTATCTCGCGGGTTTTGTATGATTAACAATAGTGTACGATGTTTTGCGTAAGGACGGTAAGTTCTGTGGTCTCAGACGCTACGCAGCTGCTCACACTCGCGCTTTTGACAGGAGATGGGATCAGGTTGGTCCAAGGCAGCCACGACTGGGCCGCAGGCTAGTTGTATCATTAAGTACAAGCTCGATCAATAGGTTGTTCTCGCTGAGCCGCCGGTAGAGTCGTGTTCATCGTGATGGTTGCGCCGGGGTATCCTCGCTCCCGCAATTATGGAGATGACGATGGGGCTGGTGACCTATGTCTGACAAGGTGCCGACCAAGGAGCCCGTCTGATAGATAGATTCCCACTGACTGAGGTGAGATTCCACACTTGTTCCGTCTTCTATCGCCCGCTTACACTTCTCGCAATGTGCCGCATGCGTACCGTCTCGGTACTCTAGAGGTCTCCTCGTCGTCCGCGCGATCACCAAATAATGCTGAATCAAAATATCCTACCCATGACCAGCACAAATTGAGCGAAGGTGCGTAGCCAATGTATAGTCGGCTTTCGCTAGTTTCCGCAAGGCGGGCAACGCTATCCTCAGGGATGTTACCTCGTCCAAGTGTGCCGTGTCCCTCAACGGGAAGGCATGGTATTAGCCGGGATCTTCTTGAGCTGGGCTCAGCGACGCTGCGCAGACCTGGGTGCCTCGATATACTGGGAGCAGGTTCTTGCACTACGGCAGCGTTACAAGGAACTTGTATACAGAATATGTCTACTAATCACTCGGAGTACGACTGCGCATCCCCGAGGAAGATACCATCGTTCCTTCCGCCGATTCGGGTTCTGTCCGCTTCGCCCCCTCGCCCCTAGCGCATGCCTATGCGCCCCATCGTAGCAAAGAGTGAGTACTTGAATCCTTCCCTCTTCTTCGGCGAATCCCTCCCCTCGTTATCTGACGGTCTCGAATGCAACAGATCCTTGCATCGCGGAATAATGGGCTAGTTCACAGCGGTCAATACACTCGTTAGTAGCGCAGACCTCAAGCCCACGACCGCCGCGTGCTTCCGCTGCGCCCAAGGTTCAAGAGCAGGATGGCCGGTCGGCAAAACCTTCGCTGACTTGTCCGTAGGTTCTGTTGCCTCTGCGCCCCAAAGCTTCCGATTCTAGTTACGCTGTTGTTATTCTATCTCCTGCTCACTGGTCTGCGCTCAACTTCGGCAATTAGTGACTGGCGCTATTTGCACCTAGCTGTCGGCTACGTCCGTGTTCTACGTACGTATTTAATCCCGCCTGTTACTGTGCGCACTTGAACATTTTCCTATCCCCCAGATTTCATCATCTTCGCCTAAGGCGGCCTCGACCGGTGCTCATAGGTGCCATGTCTTTACTTCACCGTACGGACGACCAATCCGGGGGACCGGCAGCTAGCATGGAAGACTATTCCACCAACCCCTTTCCCGTACGCCCCCGGGGTTCACTGAATAGCTTATCTGCGAGGCAAAGCATCGGCAACTTCTCTTCGTGCGGACATCAATGCATTGAGGATGACTTCGTATGCGGCACGTGCGTATACGACAGGATCTCTTACTCAACGAAGTTACTGACCAATAGCCTCTGGCAGTGCCAATATCCTCGAATGCATTTGTCCATACCCAATTGGACAAGCCAGTACGTTGAACTGCATGGTAAATCAAGATTGCTCTATGGGGGATGTGGACGCGTTCGAGGAAGTCATGGGCAACTGTAGCACAGGTGAGCATCTTCGACACAACGAGTCACAAGGATTTGTCCTGGATGAAGGGCACTTCGCTGCTCGTCTGTCCTGTCCCATGCTGACAGTTTCAACAGCTACTGCGTCACCAATACAACCCACCACCCTCTTCCCGGGGAGTGTTACTGCCATGCCCATTTCACCGTCTAGAATATCCACTCCCGTGCAAAGGTCGACGTCTACTGTTCCAACCTCTTCTACATCGCTCTTCTCTGCAGCGCCGTCCCACACGGGTTGCTGGCCAAGCGGCACTCTGCCTTCCCCCTCTAATCAGCCTTTGCTAACGCGTTGGCCGCCCTGGCGTTCTGCTTGCTTCGGCACAGCGTCGCTCTCAACATTCTCTCCGGGGAGCACATCATCAAACTCATCGTCGCTATTTGGTGGCCCGACAGTTCCACCGTGGGCCACAAATACCGCTCGAGCCAACTTCTTCACTGGCGGCCCTCACGGATTCCCTCGCGAGGTCGTCGTCGTCCTTGCCGCTTCACTCGGGCTTGTTCTTTTCGCCGCTGTTGCAGCGGTGTCACTCATCTATCTGCGTCGTCTGTGCCGGCGCAGACGACTTCGCCGATCCGTGGAACGTGCATACCCGGCTGACCTCTGCGCTCCCGTCGAAGAAGCCGAAAGTGCAAAGGATGTAAACGTATTCGAAGGCAACACGTCGCGCGACACGCATGCACCGAACGCGGGCCATCCCTCGCCTCCGTCATCTTCTGTCATCGACATCTCCAGTCCTAGAACATCCGTATTCGTGGCCCCTCCTTCATCTCCCTTCATTCGACAGGAAGAGTGCCAGCAGGCTCCCTCTACCATCCCATCTCAGCCGTCTAGCGAGGACCAAGGCAGCGCAAAGGCGGCGACAGAGCCTTCTGTCGGGGCCGATGTGCCCAGACCCACACGAGATCTACCTATCCCGCCGTATTCAAACCCGTCAAGCGTTCCCGAGTGTCGCACGGGCGTGCCGCGCACGTCGCGTTTCGTGACGGTTTTGAAGGAGGTGCCGGATGAAGAGGAGCGCGAGCTGCCGCCTCCGTACGAGCCTGGATCGCAAGCTATACATGATGCGACGCCGCGTCAGGAGTCGAGAACATACGGAGATGTATGACGCTATGGGGGGTTCGTGAGTATTTGTTGGGTTTGCGAATATTTCTCTCTGTGGTCTCCTGCGACGTGGCGCACGTATTCGGACTCGACACGCGTCTGGCACTGGTTTTTGTAACGTACGCCGTTCTCGCGAAGTCTGTATTAGTCCTGAAGTAGGATGGTGAGTGCTATCATGTACTAAGACTCTACGCAGCCGCTCACATTTGTGGCTTTGACAGGGTACGACATTCGACTTGGTCTACGTGGGCTGCGACCGGACCTAAAACTAGCTGTATCATAACTAGATCGAGCAACGAGTCCTTCTCGCCGAGTCGCCCTGAGAGATGTACCTATTGTGATGGTCTCCCCAGGGTACTATTGCTCCCGGAGCTGTGCGTACTATGATGGTCGTGGCGATTCATCCGAGGCAGGGCGCTGATCAAAGAACCTGTCCGATAGATGCTATATCGACCCCCGCCCGAGGTACGTCCCCGTGCATCTTCGTCTTGTCTTTCATTTTCTGCTCACAATTCTCGTACTGGGTTGCATGCACGACGTGTTCTCTAGAACGCAGCGCAGCCTTAGTCGGATTTTCCCGCGCCCCTCGCGCACGCCGACGGGAGAGATGTCATGCAAATGGGAAGCGTATGATTCAATCTCTCCTCTGACACCTTCTCCAGATTCATCCGTTCATCATATGCCGATATCAAGTGCAATCGATTCTTGTATCAACCTACCGCCGCGCAGAATGGTAATAGACAGGATGGCTAGTCGCTAGTAGAGCCTTCGCCAATTCTGTCCGTGGGATGCGTTCCCTCTGCGCCCAGGGGATTCTGCTTCACTGAGCGCTGTTTCTGCGTTAACTGATCTTCTCTTTACAATTCGCATGCGGCAATGAGACAATGTCCGCCTGTCAATCTGACTTGTGGTACACATACATATTTATTCCCGCAACTGGCAGGGCGTACTCGTACATGTTAGCCTCTAGGTCCCCGCATCCTCACTCAAGAAACCTCCGATTAGCCTCCACCATATGGAAGACTTGTTCGAAGCACCGCCGGCTGAACTGGACACCTCTTCACCCAAATATCTTCCTGTCCGTCAGACATCCCGGAGTATCCTCTCCCCCAGGCAAACCCTGAGCAACTTCTCTAAGTGCGGACAAGACTGCATTGTGCGCGAGGTCCTATGTCTTACGTGCGTATGCAGCAGAGTTAAGAGAGGTGGTTGCTCACCCGAAGCTCCAGCGGCAGCAGCACTGTGCTAGAATGCCTCTGTCAACGTTCTATCGCACAAGAAGATACATTGGATTGCATGGTGGAGGAAAATTGCTCCCCGGAGGATCTAGACACATTGGAAAATGTTGTGAGCAACTGTAATGCAGGTGAGCATTGTCTACGAAACCTGAAAGGGCCGTTAGAGGGGCCATTATCTTGCCCGCACATCTGCATGTTGCTCGTTCTGATCGTTCTTACAGATACTGCGGAACCGAAACCAACGCGTCTCCCCACGCCCAGCTCCTCTGGTGGCGATACTGCGATTCCTAGCTCATCGTCCATATCCATACCCGTGCAAAGCTCGACTCGTCCTCATTCCACTTCGTTCGAGTCTATATCGACGTTCTCTGTATTATCAACGCCACAGACAAGCGGCTCGTCAAGTAGCACTGTATCACCGTCCCAGACAACCATCTCGTCAAGCCACACGCCCGTTGCATCCTCTCTTCAGCCTTCGCGAACGAGTCGACTGCCGCGGAGCTCTTTGAGCTTCAGTCAAGCGTCGCTCACAGCATCATCTCCAGGGAGCAGACCATTTAGTACTGCGTCATCGTTCAGTAGTACTTCGGCAGATCCATCGTCATCCTCCCACCCCAATCAATCCGAGAGTGGCTCGCATGGCGCTCCTCGCAAGGTCGTCATCGCTCTCTCCGCCTCTCTCGGGATTCTTCTCCTCGCTGCCGTAGCGGCGCTGTGGGCGATTTGTTTGCGCCGCATGTACCGACGCCGTCACCGTCGCCAATCTGGGCAACGTGCGCAACAGTCGGATATCTATGTTTCTCCGAGCGAAGTCGGGAGCGCAAAGGACGGCGCAGACATTTTTCAGGGCAATACCTCGCGCGACACTCATCCCTCTACCGCGGGGCATGACTCCATCGTTTCTCCTTCTGCCGTCCCCATACCCGATCCCGGAACGTCCATATTCGTGTCTCCGCCCCCGTTTCTCCAGGGCAGACGAGAAACACTTCAACATTCCGAACCACTCATCTCACCCAGATCATCCAGCGAGGAGCGCAACGGCGCGAGAGCGGCGGTCGAGCCCATCTCAGAATCAAACACCGTACAAGAATCGCCTGCCTCTCCAGCCCCAAATCTGGTGAATGTGCACGCACACCGTTCGGGCGTTCCGGGCGGATCGCATTTCGTGACGGTTCTCATGGAGGTACCAGATGAGGATGAATGCGAGATGCCACCTCCGTACCAGCCTGGGTCGCGAGATATGCACGGCGCAACGCGGCGCGAGGAAGCGGGAACATGTGAAGATGAATAATTCCTCTTTTCACGCGATGTAGGACTACGTAGTGCGAGGGAAGAACGGCGCACGCGGCTGAGGGACGGACACAACGGGCTCGGTAAATCATCTTATATCCGGCGGCACCATCCACCCCCCGAGTCTGACCTCCGTTCTGTTTCTAGAATGCGGGAGTGGTTCGAGTCCGAAACGGCTGAGGTCTGGGCTCAGCCGCGGTAAGGGTTGTACAGGCCCCTGCAGCAGGTTGCTTTTGTCATGTCGACCATCCAACGCGGTTGGAATTGTTTCTACTATCATCATGATTGTTACCTACAAGTTCGCTCGCGCAATTGTAAGAGCGGAGATGCGGCTGATAGATGGACTGTACTGGACTCACGATAAATAGCACCGCTACCAAAAGTGCAGAACGAATCCGGCAGGCAAGTCGGCACAAGGCTTAAATCCGTCCGTGGTCAATGGTGACACCGTTCCAGTGAAGTTCGTCTGTCAGTGCCGGTCCCGACTGCAGCACATTCTCATTACTTACCTGTCATCAAACATTGTTGTTCGTATATAAAGCTTGCGACATTTACCAGGTGCTCATTGCGTCCGAGTAAGACAGAGATCCAACAGCGTGCAGGAATGGGACTTGCGTGCCAGGAGGTGGCGAGTAGCACTCGGCCGCCAGGCGCGCGGCACTGTAACGGACTAGGCAAAGCGGCTCCCACGGTTCGCTTCAGGCTGTTGGCAACTCCACCTTGCGGCTCTTCAATTTGGAGGATGGATCCGCCATTACCACCTCTTTCTCAACTATTGATCCACTCGATGTCTCATTCCAGTTCACGAGTACGTGTCACACCCACATACTGTTGACCTAGTAAGGGGAGCGTGTGTGACGCAGCCCGTAGCCTCTTCAACTGCGCCCTTGAAGCCCTATTCACAGGGATAGTACTACCGCAGACGAGCCCTCAACTTGGAAATGACCTTGTGACGTCGCACACACAGAGGTATGTGACTGTACATCGGCAGTGATCTCGTGCCTGACGTGCTCTGAGATCAGAATTGGAATCCCGCCGGCTGCTTTCACATTCACTGCGCCACGTCAGGTGTGGCAGGTAGGGATCGAGGGAAGAGGGTATAGCGCAGCTGCTCATTCTTCATCTTGCAGTGTCAAAATGTCGGTTGACCCGTCTGCGACGCTGTTTTTACATCTATGCTCCGGCGTCACGACGACTGCCGATGGCTACGGAAGGGAGTACGAGACCAATTGCGGTCGAGCGACTACCTCTGGCCTCCAATTTGATGGTCATGTCAACATAGCTATCAGCAGGTATGCCCATGCGTTTCCTTATACTTCGCCGATCTGACGGTATCGACAGCCATTGATGCCATATCTATCATCGAGCAATTCCGAATTCTACAGGCTCTTCTCCTTAACCGTCTTCCCCGATTCTTATGACAGATGGTCAAAGTCTATGAGAGTGTGGTCCAGAATTGCCGCTCTTGGTCCGCTCCAAGAGATGGGGAAGCCCGAGATAGGGTCGGCATGTCACACTGCCTTCCGCTGGCGGAGATCCGCCAAGAGCACACATCCATTGTTCACTTCAACCGTCTGGTACGTCGCCGTCGGGTCCTATACACGATCAAATTGCATCGGCGACCGTGAGTTGCCTCCCTGTCGTCGGTGATCCCGCGCTAATCCTTCCGAACGAACCCTCTGCGTGGCAGTCATAAAGACGATTACGATCTCATGAGCCTCGGTCTCTGGTGTGCCGTCCTTTCATCCCACCGACTTGACGGTCCTAGCTCTTCCCACCTCCTGGCTATTGCTGCTGTCGCACGTGTGGCGGTCTTCATGCGCTCAGAGCTCAACTCTAGGCGTGTTGCGTTCGGGAGAAGGGGCGTCAGTAGCAACGATTTCGATTTCAGCAATTGCGGATGGGACTGCTTGGACGATGCTTGGGAGAATTCTGACTGTCCTACGTGAGTAGTTTCAAATTTTGTTGAAATTCCGCGGGCCGGCTAACACGCATCCCGTTAAAGTCAGGACGATATCAAGTGCGTGTGCGAAGACATGATTGCGCGAAAGCAAGCCTCCACCTGTATCAACAATCGATGCTCTGCGTCGGACGTCAGTGAATTCTCTTTGGCGGTGGGGAGCTGCAACACTGATATCACTGGTAAGTTACACGTATTCTTCTTGCCTGTACAGTTGTGTTTTATGTCTCGTACTTGTACTCAGAAACACCCACTGCAGCGTCTCGGACGACTTCCATTCCAGCGACCACCGCTGCTCCGCCACCAAGCAGCCCCACTAGTGTACCCGCGACAACGGTTTCTGTTTCGCCGCCTCATGCTACATCCCCCAGTCTGTCGACAGAATTAAGCGGAACTAGCACAGGGAACGGCGGCGCGTCGAGCACATCTTTTCCTGCGCCTACAGCTCCACAAGATAGCACCTCCGTACCCGGATCAACCATATCGCTCCCTAGCTCTTCGCATAATCCCTCTCAGGCGTCGTCCACCTCCCCTTCATCGACTCATGGAGCGATGTCAGACACGACGCCACGAGCATCAGGCGCGGACACCAATGGGACCACACCTCCCGGTACAACGAGCAAGAGCTCAACAACTACGGCGTCCACTCAGAGCGGCACAGGCTCACATGGACTCTCGCCGAAGATCCTGATCGCTCTCATTGCGGCCATCAGCGTGGTAATCATCATTGCCTTCATCTTAGCTGTGTTACTCGTCTGCATGCGACGTCGTCACCGTTGCGGAACTGCGGCCGCTGGACCCCTTAAGAACCCGAGGGCCGCTGCGAAAAACGAGGACGCCGGATGGGCTCGGAAGAACGAGCAGCAACGTGCCGTGGCGGATGGGGACCTTGCCGTCGTTCCTGCGCGTCATCCTGAGACGCCTGCTCTGGTCCCGAATCGTCACTCCATCTTCGATGCTTCTGGCAGCACCCCCTTCTCTCCTGGAACTTCGCTCCGCTCTCCGCAGTCGGACTCCGACGAGGGCACTCGTCCACTGCTGGATCACCTCATGACCGACAGTCGAACCACAGGCACGGTCACGGAGGAAACTCTGTCGCCGCCAGAGGTCTCACCTGTGCAACACGGCTCGGGCTCGTGGAGCGAGGTGGGCTCGGAACCTCAGGCGCAGGGCGACACCCTTGATACCGGGCACACCGGAGGGTTTGGATCGGGGGCCCTTGATCAGAGCGCGCCGGAGCATGGAGCAACCGCGCATGCACGCACTGACCGCAACATACGAGACGACGAGAAGAAGGCAACAATTCTCGACGACGATGGACTCGAAGGAACGTCGCGCGCATCTCTGCCCGAGACTCCCGCGCTGTTGTTGCCTCCCTCTGCGCCAACTGCAGAGAACGCAGCCTCGCCTGCTCGGTTCTCGAGTGGCCCGCGCGGGCCGCGCTTCGTGACGGTATTGATGGAGGTTAAGGAGGACAACTTGGAGGAACAGGAGCAACCTCCCCCGTACCAGCCGCGTTCTCATTCTCGTGCACAGGAATTTGGTAGCTTCCCCGCCTCGGCGGTAGGTGTGGTCGAGGGTAGTGACTGATTGTAGCTCGAGCTTGGATGATTGAGATGGACATCGTTGCGTACCGAGAGGCTGTGATGCTGCGCCGATGAACCTTTGCCAGGGTGTACGTATGTTGTGAGCAGTGGATCTGTTTTCTTTAGCTGAGATTTTTTAAGAACTTTTGAACGTAATTTCGTTGTTCTACAGGAGAGGTTTTGTAGACTGCGAATTGCGTGATGACCGAACTGAACACACGAGTGAGAGTGAGCAGCAATGCTACACGACTCAGACGTTCTGCTCCCGCACATTCCCACGGAGTGCTCTAGCTAACGGAAGCGCGCCAGCCGAGTCTTGATTCCGGCCCTCGTCATTCCTCGTCCTTTTCATTCGGGAATTATCGCTTTAGCGCAATTTCTGTTTCCCTAGCAGCTCGAACAAGTCACAACACGAGACTCCATGCAACTCGAGCTGTCGCGCACCGTGGCTCGAGCTCACTACTTTATGGACGCCCTTCCAGCAGCAGTTCGCGGCGTTGAAAGATTCGCATTAGGTACATAGCTCGATCTTGTTCTGTCTTGCTCGCGTGCTGATAGTGTGATGACGGTACCTGCAGCCTTGTACCTCGTACGTCGTTCAAGTCGATGTGGAAACCGTATCTCTCTAAGAGAATGCTAGACCTGTCTTCTGTCGTCCGCGACGCATCATCTGGAGATCGTTCGGAGGGAATGATACTCCTAGCATAGGTATACCACCACCACCAAGCTACGGCCCGGTGAAGAAAAGCTCGAGCGGAGCACCGTGGGAGCTGCCACCGCGTTATGATTACGGATGCGACGATGCCAGAATGCAATCCTGGTGATCATAGATGATGATCTGCGTCACCACGTATCGACCTCACTGTCTCTGAACACCTAGGTTGGCTGGGAAGAGGCAACTTTGTTGAAGCCCTGACGACCCGCTGGCAGAAACTGTGAGTTTTCCCCAGGCAATCTCTATGTGTCTGATCGACTCGTCCTGACTGCCTTGGTAATAGGCTATATTTATTGCATCATCATTGTGGTCAGCGCCGCGCGCCCAAGGACGACCTGAGAACATTGTCGATAGCAGTCATTGTCAGCAACAACTTCCATCATGGGCGGGTGTGTTCGGAATAGTCCGTTTGACAGTTCGTTGCTCCGTAGCTCTTTCACGGATCTTCACAGGACTCCGCTGTGTATGTTCGCCCTATCAACCTGAAGGTTTTGGGTCTTCGTCAATGTGAAGATTCGTATCCGGAAGCCCCAGACCTCACGTCATGGACCGTCACACCGCTACCTTGGGAGAACTTGCACTACGCTGCGACAGTATTGGTTATTACGTCTGATAAAGCTCGGGTTCGCCTTCGGGGTCGTGGCTAATATGTTCTCCCAGGAATGAGCATCATTCGTCCAGAGGCTCGCCGGTCCAGGGGGCTCGGCACAATGGAGGTACTTATAGCTGTTCACAGTCAAGATGTTCGAGGTATGTCTTTTCCTTTCTGCCTTCCGCGACACGACTGACGTGTCCAGGGGCGATATCTTCCATCCTTCAGTCACTCAGGATCGTGCGGCATACGCGGCGTTAACATGGCAAGCCCGAAACGAATCCACGTTCACGTGTTTGGTCCACTACCACCGCTCTTTTCCAGAGACAACTTCTCATCCGAGATGCCTTCATGCGCCGTACAATGTTTCTCGGATGTTTCCCAGACGGGGTGCTCCAGGTTCGTCAACACCATTCTTTAACTCGCCATTCATTCGATGTCTATTGCGTACGATGTGTTATGCGTATAGCCTTCGTGTCATCCTGTCTTCTCCGAGTGGGCGTCTAAAGCTACTGACGTCTATGCAATGCCCTTAGCGACGACGATGCATGTTTTTGCAGCAACGTCGACTTCTTGAAAGGCGCACTCAGTTGTTCCGCGGAAGCGTGCTCGGATGAAGACATGGATACGGTGTCGGATACCTTCAGCCGAGTGTGTAGTGCTGCATTGGGAGATGCTAATGGCCGTGCGTACGTGTGTCTCTGACGAAACTGCACGGGATGCTAACGACTTCTGCTGTAGGCCCTAGAAAACCTGGCACTGATAGTCAAAATGCCACTCATCCCAATGGCAATGCGGGGACGACACTGAGTGATGGGCCTGCTACATCAACGTCATCAACCTCCGCGCTTTCCATCTCCTCTTCTCCCCGCAGTACTGTGGCGGCAACGCACTCCCCAACTACCCTCCCGGCTTCGAAGTCTGATCCGGAAAGTGGCCCTCTACCTACATCCTTTTCGTCTACGAAGTTCGCCAGCAGCTCCACTCCCCCTGTGACCACCGAACTCACTAGCGATGCGCTCTCCGCCTCCTCTGTCACACCATCGTCGCACGGCGGGTCGCACTCATCTACCGCTACTGCGGCGACGATCCAGCCATTTTCAACGGTCTCCTCTCCAACAACTGCATCCGCCGTTGACGCATCAATCGACAATGCAGGAGGGCATTCGAAAGACCTCATCATCGCTCTTTCCTCAGTTCTCGGACTTTTAGCCATCGTCGCATCTGTGCTCGGATACTTCCTATGGAGTCGGAAACGACGCCAGGCGCGGAGCTCAGGCCATGAAGACAGTGGAAGTGACTCTTCCAATACCACAGTGTTAGAGGAGGAAGGCGCCACGAAGAGCAGTGGTCCTCGGACGCAGGCCTCCGATGTTCCTCCCAGCGACAACTCTACCATCATGAATGGCTATGCGACGACTAGCCTCGTATGCGAGCCCGGGTCGCCTCGCTCCAGTACCTCGCCCCCTTCGTTTCGAAGCTCTCCCGAGGTGGCGTCCTCGCGGAAAACTCCTAGCTCGGCCGACGCAGCTCCGAGTCGCAACGAACCCCGCAACAAGCACGCGTCCCCGAGTCTCCCAGGAGAACCAGCGTCGTTTCCAGGGAGTCCTCTTCCTCGTCCCTGGCAGGGGATCCGGAGTGGGCTCGGTGGCGACGAGGTGGTGCCGCGCGAACCGTGGGCATCGGACGACCGCGAGGAAGAGCCACCACCATACGAGCCGCGGGCGCAAGAGTGCTGACGCCTGCGCATCGGGGATGGACACGGACGTACGTATTTAGCATATCTGCGCGCTGTCTGATCGTATCTAACATGATGTATAGTGAATCTTATATCTTCGGATATTTCCTTTCCCGCAACTGAGATGTTACATTCCATTGCAATTCGTTTGGGCATGGCGCAATGGAAACCGTCGCCGTCAGGCGTTATGCGTCCGCGCGGATAGTAGCATGCCATGGGCTGTATATATCAGGCTCTCCGTTGTACTCATCGCCCTGATTAACCTCCAGTACCACCACAAGCGACTTCTGAGCGGGATTTCTGCTCGACAGAAGCTGTTTTCCTTCGCTTCTACTGCCTTCTGCGGTATCTTCGTTCTTGGAAGTACCAGAATACTGAGCGCGGTCATGGCGCCTCAGAATCGACTGCATCCTCTAGGCTAAGCCTTCGAAGGCTACACATAGTCGTACGTTCACATAGTATTTCGCATTTATATCCAGCTGCTCACAGACCCTAGGAAACGGCACAAATCGACGATATGTGCATGAATGTCCTTTCTTGATTGCTTTGAGCACTCGTATGCATACACAATTTACGCTCAGCGGGCGAGGTACAGATCCCATTTCAGTAGTACAAATGTGCAACAGAGGTGGATACTACGCTTTCTCAGGCAAGCCTTCCTTGCGGTGACCATATCTTCTTCTGGGCGCTGATTGTGTTATGATCAAGATGTAACCCCACGTCTAACCTGTGGTACCCACGAAGGCCGGAAATTCGTCGGTAGTCAGCGGGTGCTCTTCCTCAACGCCAATTGCGCTTGCAGTCAAGGCCACGTACGGGCTTTACCGTACTATAGACCATACGCAGCGCACGGGATATGCCACTGCTAGTTGTTGACTAAAAATTAGTCATTCCCATACGTCCAAGCCGCGCGTGCGGGTGTACGTATAACCGACATGAACTTCGCGATTTGAGAAGCTGACTTGAATGCAGTAACGACACCTGCAAGTCTAAAGTATGGAACTTGTTTTCACGGCGCATCATCGCCGCACGCACGGGTCTCCGTCGTCAATGCCGAAGTGTATATAACAGTACGTCCGTCAGAAATCTCGTCATCACTGTCGCCTCAGCCATACGAGTCTTCAAAGACTTTGGATCGCCACCGCGCTCGCATACTGTATGCTCTCCTCCCCGAACTTGGCAGGGCTCTTCTTCGCAGTCGCCGCAACGACGGCGTGGGCGAGAGCCTCTGACGCGACCTCCACCTCTGCAATCTCGTCCCTGTTCGGAACGCAGATCAGCTTCTCATCCTGTGCTTTACAATGCATGACCCAAGCAGTGGACGAGAGCGGTTGTGCCGAGTTGTGAGTGTTCGTCTCGTACTACTGTCACGGGGACATTGATGACCTCTATGCTTTGCCAGGGAGACATTGAAGTGCATCTGCAGCATCGCGACATTCTTCACCACTTCGCTCGAATGTATCAGGAAGCAATGCCCCTCGCAAGACAGTACATCCTTAATGAAAGCGTATGAACAGAAATGCCAAGGCTCCGCCTCCTCAGGTATGTACATCTCGCCCGTTCCAGCGTTATGCACCCATTGCATCCTCGCTACCATGCCCCCGAATGCGTTTTCTTCTCATGTACAATGACCATTGTCGCTCCTCGCCTTCCGAGTACCTGATGGACTCCAGTGCTGATTTCCTCCTAACAGTGCCTCCCGCAGCGACTGCATCTGGGATCTGGGAAAGCGGAACCTCGTTTTCTGTGTCTGAGATCACCCGTACGGTGGTCTCGACATCGGTCTCTGAGAAGATTGTAGGTGGTCACAACCCCACCTCCGGCGTGGCGTCGGTCTCGTCGAGTGCGGCCCAAAGTACTCCGAGTCCTTCCAATGTCCGCGCCTCGCCACCTACCACAACCGCATCCGACAACACGTTGCGATATACTACTCCACAGATCAGTGATAGCAGCGGTACGTTCAGAATCTGAATATATGCAGATGTCAGCGGCAGGAGCTCGGCGGGGACAGCTACGCTCGCTTTAGACCGGATTTCGACAACCTCTCTTGCAGGCTGGACAGCAAGTATGATGCTGCTGCTGCCGCCGCCGCCGCCGCCATGCTCATTTTCCGTGACGGATGTATAGCATATAAGGCTAACTGGATTATATCTACGCAGGACTGACGTCTGCGAATGTCGCTGCGTCTGCAAGTACGGGTGCCGACACTAGTGATGACGCTACTCCATCCCTTGCGTCTGCATCCAGGACGGAGCCGGGTCACCACACCTCCACTTCTCTATCCTCAACCTCCATCAGCAGCGCCGCTTCTAAAAACACTCAAGAAATCTCCACGAAGATGCTGGTTGCGCTTGCTCTCGCCATTCCGGCCACCCTCGCCGCGGTCCTCGCGTTCTTCTGCAGACGCGCCCGCCTCCGTCGACGCCGTAGCCACGCGGTTGTGTTTCAAAATCACTCCCTACTACTACCACCTTACTCGCCCGTACATTCAATTGGTCTCCCACTTCATAGAAGCACATCAAACACTTCCGCAAAGCTCGAACAGGAGAGGAGAGCTTCGGAGCCGAACGCCGAGTCCGCCGAGCGGTGCGAGTCGGCTTATATCCCGAACCCTCGCGATCGTATCTCTCTCGCTCCCGCGGATATCAGCGCCCCCTCCACGGTGGACACGACCACTCTATCCTCAGGCCGAGCGGTAATAGTTTCAATTTACGAAGATCCGGCAAGCGTGCATCATCAAGACCCGGGAACGGAGGCGGGCCTGACAGAGGAGCGGGTGGTGGTTCTTCCTTGGCCACTGGGAGAACGCGTCCTCGCAATGATACGGGATGGACATGATGGAGGATTGGCGAATACTTCTGCAGTGGGATCGGAGGCGCTTCCTCCGTATGAGGAGCGAGAGGCGAGGATATGAGCGGCGGCATCGCGAGCCGGGGCCAGGGCGAGCCGCGAGGACTAGGACTATTGGACGAACTAGGACCATATTTGTAGAATTCGGGGCTCGAGGGGGAGTACGCAGCGGGCGGTTTGCCTGGAGACGGGGCGAACGGGAGTGTCTCGTTGCAAACGCGTGAAGTACATCGTGTAATCTACGCGGTATATATACGAGGCGGCAGGCGGAATTGAAACGGAAAGACGCCGGGCCGAGCATAGCCGCTCATACGAGACGGCGAAACACAACAATATTCCCAGCCATTCGAGACAATGGGCGGTACATCTTGTGTAGCGCAACGCGCGTACTCGGCTTTCTGAAGATTGGAAGAGCAATTTGTATGATATCTGAGGTTGAAGACGAAAGGAGGAGGAATGATACAGCCTACGTGCGTGGCAGACACTAGGACCCCGGGGACCCCACCCTTCGCCGCATCCGCCGAGCAGCGACGCGGGAAGTCTGACCACAGACTTCCATGACTACGGCTTCAGTCGCAGACAGCTATCCTCATAAAACCGCAATGTTATTGTACGCCCCCACTGGCAGCTGAACCTCTACTGCGACCGCCGATACCACCGCAACAACGATACCGCAACAGCCACATCCCATCCGCAGGTGACGTGTCAGCAGACGAGGAGGGAGGGCTTTCGCAGGACTAGTAATCGCTCTCTCCTTCTCTGTCAGAGTATTTGTACTCCTCGCGTCGGTGCTCAGACGCCTCGTCTTGACGCGGAAACGAGGTCAAATGCAGGACGCGAGCTCAAGCAGTGAGGACGGCAGATGCGTCTCCTCGCTTCCAAGCTCTTTCCCGACCGAAGGAGTATCCTCCCGGAAAGCTAGCGACAGCGGCCTCTGCCGATATAATGCAAGGCGGGCATTTCAGAGGATCCTAAGTGAGCTCGGTAGCGACGAGATCGCACCGCGCGAACCGTGGGCATCGGACGACCGCGAGGAAGAGCCACCGCCATACGAGCCGCGGGCGCAGGAGTGCTGATGATTGCAAGTTCGGGATGGACACTGATATACCTATTCGCGGCGACTGAGCTGGCCACACTTGCCTGCGTGCCGTCGCGGTGTGCTTGAGCACGGAGATATGTGAACTGTCGCTGTTGGGCGTGTTGCGTTCGTGCGGACAGCAGCACGACATGGGCAGGATATATAGGTCACCGCGTCGTGCTCATCTCCCAACAGAAGACATGATCCTTTACCTTTACCTCTACCTCATCGTGTCTGCAGCAGCCGTCGTCCTGGGCAGATATATAGGGACACTGGGCGGGCGTGACGACGTCTCGCAGTGCGCCATAAACTGTGTCGTTCAATCAGGATTCTCCGGAGGCTGCACGGACTTGTACGTTCATGCTTGTTAGGTTTCGCATTATAATCCAGCTCACCAATCCTCGGCTTCCAGCACGAATCTGCAATGCGTGTGCACGGACGGATCCTTCCTACAATCGGCGCTCGCATGCGTGGAGAAGCAATGCTCGGCAGACGACCTGCAGACGGCATTCCAGCTGTACAAAGATGAGTGCGGCGCTTCTGCAGGTGAGCCTTTTCCGCAGTGGCGGTCTCTTCTTATCGGGCGCTGATCGTGTTCCGGTCAAGATGCAACTCTACCCGCGATTCCTACGGCGACGGTCGGCGGGAGTGTTCCCTCGACTTCGGACGCACCTTCCAATATCATGGTCTCGACGGTGCTCCCCACCTCATCCTCCCTTTTTGTGTCAAGCAAAGGCACAGTGACGGCCACTCAATCTCTCTGGTCGACCTCTTCGTTCCCTACCCAGACTTCGCGCCCGTCGTCTTCTTCTCTCCCGTCTTCGCTTGTCACTGCCGTCTCACAACATACGAGCAACTACCCGGTCTCACCCCCTCCTGCCGTTGCGGAAGCCACCTCGGCCAATACGTCGAACCTATCGACAGTCGCCGCGGTAACCTCAACCATCGCGCTCCCACAGACGAGCACCCATATTGTTTCTGCGCCACCCACAAGTACGTCTAACGCAGGGCACAGTGGGAGGATGGGAGGATGGTGGACTGCTGGGGCAGGGCTCGCTCCGAGTCTTCTCTCCATACTCGCCGGGACCTTCATGTTGTGATGCCGCGATCACGTGGTCGCGTCAATGTGGCGTGCTCTGATTTCAGCTCCTGTGTATGCACGAAGAATCTCCGCCGCGTACGTTCACATAACTGCTCTGAGGTCCGAGTGCGGGTAGAGTCCCGTCTATAGCTTCTTGAAGTGTTCAATGATATTCCCTTGCTACCACTCGGAACAAGGTCTCGACTGGGCCAGTCGGACTGGCTGCCGGTGCTAGCGTCTCTTTTTTTGAATCTATAATGTACAAGTAGTGCTCTACAGCCGTCTACAGTAGTAATGCAAGGTTCCGATGTGGCACTCGCGAAGCTCGAACACGCGTAACGTCTACAGCGGCTTCGCCGCGGCCGATGCTAACGTCATGCGACTCACGTCGAGCACGCCTATCTTTCGCTTACCCAATATAGTCATTAGTAACGAGCCATGTGGTGTACGGTCGTGCCCTCTCCACAACTACGTGCATTTCCCACTTCTCATATAAGATCCAGCATCACAGTATACTGCTAGCACGAATGGAGCACCGATATGGCGACCCACCAAATGGCACGGAGGCGAGGGCGTAGGACCCGCTGAACGGTCGCTGCCCCGAGGGGTTTCGGAGTTTGTCTGACGGGATGCGTGGGGACGAGTCACGACGCATCAAATGCCTACAAATTTGACAGTACAGGTTCATCATGACGACACGCCGATCTCCTGCACATAATCCAACGGTTGCAAATAGAATATCACTGCACGTCTCTCAAAGTTCCCCTCATCTTTGTCGCTTCGTGTATGTGTGCTGGCAGTGCCTAACAAACCCTTAGGTCTGCGCAGCCGCATATAGCGATAATGTTCATCGAAAACTTCGCTGCGCTCTCCTTCGCAGTCGCGGCAGCGTTTGTATGGGCGAGAGCTCTCGACACGGCGTCTGGCACATCGACGCTCCCGATCCCGACTACCGTCATAACATGCATTCAACAATGCTTCGACCAAGCAGAGCTGCAGAGCGGTTGTAACGGGTACGTGCCATTTCTACAGAGCTTGAGAGATACGAAACTTGTACTAATAAGCACTTAGGCCAAATGACACAATTCCATGTCTTTGTGCGAGCGCAACGTATCTCCATGTTGCGCTCGGGTGTCTCCAGGCAGCGTGCCCACCAGAGATTGAATCGGCGCTGCAGACATATACGCAAGATTGTGGTCTTGACTCCTCCTCAGGTAAGCATTGTATCGCTTGTTCGGACGCATCGCACACACCACGTCCTCATCCCGTTATTCCACATCTTCGTGCGCATCTGCCTCCGCTCGATGATTGTCACCTTTCAAATATGCCTGATCTTTCATACCGACACACAGCGTTGACTTGCCTATTCCCACCTAGGGTCTGTATCAATGATTTCGACTACGCTCGATGCGTCCGCCACCAGCGCCTCTTCATCCTTCGCGTCTGAGGTTAAGACAACGTCAAGCTCTAGTCCCCCTATCTCAGCTGCCACGACCTCGTCGACGGCCCTAATATCGCAAACAGGAGGGAGCAGTGGTGCGTTACTATCACAATCTCGGAACCTGCGAATTGCGGCGGCGGGAGCTCGTCAGAACAGGCGTCGCCCTCGCAGCCTAGGCTGGACTCCGACCGCGCTTCTTTCCCAGCCGAGCAGCAGCAGCACTGCTACCGTTTTGCTGGTATTTTATGCTATAAACACGATATACAGCACTAAAGCGCCCATTTCCGTACAGCGTCGGCAACAGCATCCATAACTGGTACCCCCAGCGCAACTCTCACCAGCAGCGCGGCAGCATCCGCAAACACTCATACACACACCCCCAACCTGGGGCTGCTCGTCGCACTTCCTCTCACGCTCGCACTAGCCTTAATCGCGGCCCTCGCGCTCCTCTGGAGGCGCGCCCGTCTGCGGCAGCGCCAGCAACATGAACACGCCGCGATGTTTCAGCCGCACTCCCTGCCTCCCCCCTCTGAGGCTTACTCTCCCGCGAGTGCTACAAGCCCAAGCCCGCTGCTCAAAGGTGCTGAGAGACCGACCGTGCTCGCTCCCGCGATGGCCAGCGTCGCGCCCAGTGCGGTACACACACCTACCGGCCATGGTAGCTCACCTCAGTACGGGATACGTTCGACGGGCGACGACGCGCAGCGTGAAGGCGGGAGAGAGGCGGGTGGGGAGGAGCGCGTAATGGTGCTGCCTTGGTCTCTAGGAGAACGTGTCTTCGCGCTTTTGGGAGGCAGACATGGGGAAGGGTCGAGGAACGGCGGCTCCGCCGTGGGGACGGAGGCGCTCCCTCCGTATGAGGAGCGAGACGAAAGGATGTGAGGAACATCGCGGGGGCGGGGATATCACAGTTTCACCAGATAATCCTGAGGGATCCCGGGGCGGTTGACAACATTCGCGGCGTTCAATTAGTGCGGTCTCGAAGTCAATGATAGTGAGCCTTTGACGTGTGCGCACCATATACGATTACTTACTTATATCAGAGTACACGCAGGTGTTTTCGGTGAAAACACGGTTCTGGGTGCGTTATACTGGCAGACAGTGCCGTGATTGTGCTACATGTCGGACGTCGAAGAGCGAAGTCTAGAAGATATACAAGGCGCACAGCCAGGAGCCGCCCGTCGGTATGGGCAGGAAGGTTCACGCTAGGACCCCAGGAACCCCTCCCCTCTTGTATTAGAACGGCGCGCGTCAACTTCGCACGTGTAACCCTCTCTCTCACTATACCCACGCGGTCGTAAGCACACTCGACAACCACAGTACTATAGTGAAGGGAGAGATACCCACAATCAAGATGAACAGTCTGGGCTGCATCTATCTCGAGTGCGTCCAACAAGAAGTCCTACTTTCAGACCACCGGATCTCCCGGGGAGTACTGCCATGCGCTGCGGGAACAACGGTCGAACACGAACAAGGACAGACGGGCTAGAAGAGTCGCTCAATTAGACGTACGTACCACCGCGATGGACGTCCTGAGATGAGAAGCTGACAGGAATGCAGCAACGACGCGTTCGATGCCTGCGACTTTGACAGTTCATCATCGCCGCACGCACGAGCCTCCATTCGGAACAGGCCTATATATACGCCTTCTCCGACTCGCTCAAGCCGCTCCCGCCTTGCCTTTGCTCCTCGCCAACGCGTTTTGAACGTGTTCTCAGAAGCCCCTTGGTCTCTCCACTCTTTTGCCTCATAATGTTTACCAAAAACCTCCCTGGATTCCTCTTCGCGGTCGCAGCAACGATCGCGTGGGTGAGAGCGGACGATCCGGCGCCAACCACGACGCTCTCCGGTACCTCTGCTATACCGAGTGGCCTCTCATCATGTGCTACCCAATGCGTCACCCAAGCAGCGCTGAAAGACGGTTGCACTGATACGTGAGTACTATCACGTCACCCTATGCGGAGCTCTTAATATAGAGTCACGGTACTGAATCGTCTTTGTGCTTCCTCAGGGCAACACAAATTCAGTGTATCTGCAACAATCCGCTGCTCGTCCCAGCTGCCGTCGCATGCATGGAGCAACAATGCACGCCGCAGGACTCTGCGGCGGCGGTGCAAGTGTATCAGCAGGTGTGCAGCGCTTCCGCCCCTCCAGGTAAGCGCATCTTGCCTGTTCTACCGTTCTACATGCATCACACCCTCGCCACCGCGTACTTCCATGCTTTCGTGCACGTTCTCCTCCGTTGAATGATGTTCCGAGCCGTTCCTCGTCTTCCATACCTAGTTCCTCACCTGGGAAACAGCGCTGACGTGCCTTTCTCATGCAGGGTCCGCGACGGCCGCTCCAACCGCCACTGGTATAGGCTCCCTCACCAGCGCCCTCCCGTCCTCCGCGTCCGCGTCTACATCAGAATCCGACCACCACGACTCGGCTTCCACATCCGAAACGTCGAAACACAGCGACCGTTCCAGTTCCTCCGGCGCGTTGTCCTCTTCGACAAGTGTCTCCCAAAGCACCGTCAAGACCGTCAGCGTCTCGCACCCCGTCAGCGCCGAGCCCGCTGGGGCGACGACCACCGTTCTGCCGACGACCGCGAGCCCGCTCGCGGCCGGGGTGAACGCGAGCAGCGGGAGCGCGACGAGCATAGTCGCGTCCTCCTCTGGGTTTTCGAGTGCTCCTCCGGCTCCGAGCAGCAGCGCCTCCGCCGCGAGCCAGACGAAGAACGCGGCAATGGCGAGACGCGTTATGGGTGCCGGATCTGGGATGAGCGGGGCGATGGGTATGGGTGTCGCGATTCTCGGGGTTGTGCTTGGGGCGGGCTTCATTCTTTGATTCTGAACTTTGGCGTGGGGTTACTATACTGAGGTTGGTCTTCAAGTTGTTGTATTTGGGGGCGTGCGCGCGTCGTGATACCCTTCGCTTGTATCTTGGGAGTTCTGGTCAGGGACGGTACCATCTGTGTGGAGTGGAGAAGACTAACGATCCTGCAGAAACTGTCTTTACGTGTACGATGTCCCTTACATATATTTATACCTCTCGTACTATGTGTCCCGTTGTAATGCTACTTTCGGAGTCGCTGCAAATGCACTGTGGCGGAAGACTCGGCATCAATGTGTATCGCTCACTCCAGATTGGGCCACAAGATTACAAACAGGTGTCTTCCCTTTCCTACAAAACTATGCCTTACGCCATAAAACCTGAACGCGTTGATGAAAAGAGGATAGATTTATGCCTACGATAGTGGCCGCATCGGACGCGGCCAAGCTTAGGCCGAGGAGCCCGAAGCGCACTTTCCCACGGGGTCGCACCAGCGCTAAGGGAATCGCGCTCGAGTATACAGTTTTTTTCCTCTTACCATCTGTCGTCTGTCCGGGCCACGCAGCTATCGATACGCCTCCGATAGGTCGAACAACTTCTGATAAAGTCACTGCGCTCACGATGCGCTGAAGATGTATCTAATCTGGCAGTTGACTGATCTCGGCGACTGCGAGTCGCGTTATCAAATCGTCGCCACCTTCGACAACGTCCTCCTGTTCGAACGCTGGGACCTTTCATCTTGGTGCTCACTGGGACAACATGTTTTTCTCTACATCCTCAATCCTAGAAAAGGTCGATTCAGCTCCTCAGGAGTTGATGTTGAAGACGGGCACCGTCACGTGGCCTAAGTTGCACCCGGATCCGCCAAAAGATTTCATTGGACTGCTGTTCTGGTGCTGCAAATAGCAAGATGGTGGCAAACAGAGTTTGACATGCGACGGAGCAGCGCTACCAGTGAGCGCAAAGCTCTGAAAGCACAGCTCGAGCCGCGAGCGTCATCCGAGTCCGCCTCCGACTCCGAGCTCTCATTTCCACAAAATCACTCACGCCTGTCTCACGTACCGTCGCTTTGGAATGTCTGAATCTCACGAAAAACTGCAGACCGCGAGTGAGGCCTCATGTCGAACCCTATCTGCTGCTGGTAACGATTCCAGCAAGTTGTGTGGAGGAAATCCCGCCTCTGCTATTGAAGCGCGTGACTGCGCTATACCTGTGCGTATACAACCTATCCTCTGTCTCCTAGATTTTTCACGTATAGTATCCATTTCAGCAACCGCAGGAGGATTCTGAGCGAACAGAAGGACGACCGAAAATCCCGCCCGACGTCACTCCTCTGGTGCGTCACGCATACCTTGCTACATAGTACTTGGTAACATGCGCTTACACCTCTGCAACACGATCAGGACATGTACCTCAAGAGCTGCTCTGTGCATACGGAAGAACGCAAGGCCGCCGAGTGGGAAAATGCTGCGGAGATGGTGAAGACGTACAGCGATGAGATGGTGGCGCGCTGGAACAAGGAGATCGACACGTACCTCGTCTACGTGCGTACGCAAACTGCTCGCGGGGAGCTATGCGGCTCACACAGAGCATACTTCACAGGCTGGCCTCTTCTCCGCCATACTGACGGCGTTCAACGTTCAGTCGTACTTGCTACTCCAACCCGCCGCACCCGACCCCTCTATCGCCATTCTGCAGCAAATCTCCTCGCAACTGGGGAGCTTCTCAATAAGCTTACCATTCGTAAACTCCACCCAATCGACTAGTACCAGTCGCCTCAACACGAATGTCGATGCGACGCCGCCCATCCCGCGCTGGGCGGTCTGGCTGAACACCCTGTGGTTCTCAAGCCTCATCCTCTCGCTCCCCTCCGCCTCCGTCGGAATCATGGCCAAGCAGTGGCTGAACGAGTACACAAGCGGTGTCTCCGGGACCTCCCGCCACGCCGCGCGCGTGCGCCAGCACCGCCTCAACAACCTCAAGAAATGGCGCGTAGAGGACATCGTGAACACTGTGCCCGTGCTGCTGCAGCTCGCGCTCGCGTTCTTCCTCGCAGGGCTCCTTGTCCTCCTCTGGACCCTGCATGTCACCGTGGCAGCGGTCGCGTCGGCGCTCGTCGGTCTCCTAGCGACGTTTACAATTGTAACTTCGCTGCTCCCACTCTTCTGCCGCAGCTGCCCGTATTTACCTCCTCAGGCGCGCGCTATGGAGTCTGTCTGGAGACCGGGGCGCCTGATTTTCTGGACATACAGGCTTCCATCTCTCCTCGCAGGCTTGTACCGGAGTACACTGCTTCAAGCTTCAAGCATCGTATCGCGCACACCCCGAAACATAGGCCCAACCCTCACGTCCTTTCTGGATCGGATCATCGAGCAACCCACACAATCCCTCTCACGATGGCTTTCGCAGAATTGTACCGAGGAAGTTGCCAGAAGGACATGGAGGGGTCGAGAGCAGTCCGACATCAACGTCCTCGCAGCTGACATCGACCGACAAATGCTCCTCGAGGCGTATACCGCGACCCTACACCCCGACGCGCTCTCCGCCGCTACCGTCTGCCTCATGGGCTTCAGCAGCGCGCATACCCTCCAATACTTCCAGGATCTGTATGCATCTGTGCGGGCGCACTTCGGGTCGCAGGCAGGCGCGATCGACGGGCCGCTCGGCTGGGACAACGCGCATCAGCCCCTATGGCTCAACGTCCTACTGTGTGCGCTCATGGAGGAGGGGTTACCCTTGTCTGAAGAGGAGACTGCTGCCTTGAGCGTGTACATTGGCGGAGGCAGCTGGCCCGCTCGGATGCAGGCTGCGGAAGCGGAGTGGACGATATCGACGCTGTACTCGATCATTGAGGACAAGAGTGCGCAGCGTCGGCCGGAGTGTCCTGACGAACACTGGCTTCTCCGGTTGCGCGGACTGTTGATAGGCAATGCCGCCCGAAGAGAGGTCCCGCTCGCGAACGTGTTCCTGCGAGGTGAGCCGTGCGTGCTAGTGCGCGTCGCATTCACACCAGAACTGACCAGGTTGTCGAACAGATGTCTCTCGGGCGTATCGGAGCGTGCGCCTCAGTCACCCGTGCCGCACCGACATGTCTCCGGCAGACG
This sequence comes from Trametes pubescens, assembly GCA_001895945.1. NCBI lineage: Eukaryota > Fungi > Basidiomycota > Agaricomycetes > Polyporales > Polyporaceae > Trametes > Trametes pubescens. Next base: position 26,675 of record MNAD01000281.1, on the reverse strand, counting down.
CATTCGCCGCGCACGCACGGTACTTGCACAGCGTCGATATATTCGTCGCGTGCGCGGCGCCGGCTTTCAAGTATCTGCCCCCCTCCGACGACCTCACCGCCATTCGTGCCTACACGGAGGACGTGGTCTCCGACTTCGTGCGCACGCTGGGCGCACTGCTCGAAAATGACCGGACGCGGAGCCTACAGAGCACGGTCGACACGACCAACTTGATGAACGTCCTGCTCAAGCTCTGCCGGGTCAGAAACAGCGTACTGGCGCAAGTCGTATCTGACGATATCATGCCGGACATCGTGCGAATGGTCGACGCGCTCATAGCTGCGCCGTATGACGGGCCGTCGAATCTGGTGGAGGACGTAAAGGCGTGCGCGCGCGACTTTCGAGGACGGGTTCTTCACGTCAAGGGAACGCCTGAAGCCGGGTGAGTGCACTTGTATCCACTCAGGTGTGAGATTCTGACGATGTGCCACCATTCCTGCAGAACCGTATGTGCCAAGCTTCCCGTCGATAAACCAGATGTTTCAGGGAAAAGACTGGGTGGCGATGAGATCAGTCAGCAAACCAGGTTGGACCACCCGGCAGCGCTGCCTGCACCAAAGAGCCTGTGAGCATTCGTAGACTGCACTTCGCCGAGTAGTCAGAAAATGATATTTGGCGGTTTGCGGCATCTGAGAATGCAACCCGTGTTCGCACGTCGTCTCCTTATCCGACAGTACTTGCTGGTGTGTTCGCGTTTCCGCTCTTCAACAGTGCTGCATGACTTTAGTGACAGGATTTACCGTGTCCGCCCCAGCTGTATATTGATGACTATGCTATTTATCTCGCCGAGCGTTTCGCGTGGAAGCCGTATAAGTATACTTGTCGCTGAGAGCGGAGAGGTGAGAGCAAGAAAAGGTGGCTGCGTGGCGGGCGTCGAGTACACACGTGTAGCGGACTTTGAACACAGGATCTGGGCCCGAGAGAGTCGCCCGGGCGCCTCGCGGATCTCTGACACTCTCCCCAACCACGACCGAGTTACCCTTGAACATACACTCGAAGTTCTACCGCTGGGCGACTCTCGTATGGCTATGCACGCACTTCGGCAGATCAATTGGCAAGCATGTCGCGTTACTGTCTCCCGAAGCAAGCAAACTACAACTTGAATATTCAACTAATTAACTATGCTCATATGCCTACAGATTATAGAATACCGATGCCAAGGTCGAGCAGGGAGGTCTATATACATAAAATTACAATATAAACACTGCGACGCCATGAATCAAGCTCTCGCAGGTCACGCGCTTAAAAGTGGTTAATCTTGCTCGCTTGCTCTCCAGGTCGACGGCCCCACGGCAGATGTCGGCGAAGCGACTCTGAGCCCACCATGCCCGCCATAGCCATCACAAGCGTTCCAGCGGCGCTCAGGGCTCCGCAGAAGATGATGAGGTTCCGGAAGTGCGCCTCGTCGATCGTCTTCAGCAACGCACCGCCCGTCGGGGTACCGACGAGCGAGGCGCTGGCGACGACCAAGTACATCGCGCCTGCGCGAGACACGTGTTAATGCATGCACAGAGTGTATCTAGGAGCGTATAACATACCTAGGCGCGCCCCGAGCTTCTCTCGGGGCGAGATGGTCGCGATGTACGTGGGCAGGAGGGAGACGAACGCGCCTGCAGCTAGGTCAGTACCATAGGTGCCTTGATTGAGATACTGCGGACGTACCTGAAAAGAGACCATATAGGGCCGCAAATGCGACAATCGATGCAGAGTTGCGTGACGGCAGCCACAGCCCGAGCAGGAGGACGCTGCAAATCGCGGCCGCGGGGACGAATACCTTGAGCCTGCGGGCGTGAGCGTGCTGGTGAGCATTTTTAGCAAATCACGATGGCGGAAGGTACTCACGGGCCGGTCTTGTCCGCAATGTACCCAGGGAGGATCCTCGACGGAATATTCGCTGCGTTCATGATCGCGAGAAGGTACTTCGCGATGCCCGGCGGGACGCCACGGAAGTCGGCGTAGATCTTTATGTAAAAGTATGGGATGAAGAAGCCGTAGAATAGCCTGCGGAGCCATATTCCTGGTAAGTACTGCCTATTCCGCGATACTGCCTCCTCAGAGACATTGCACTCACAAAAATGCGCCGATCGCCGCGAGGGAGTACCGCGGGTCGCGGAACCCGCCGAGGTCGATTGCGGTACGGAACGAGAGATTGCCCGAGAGAGGGAGCCTCGTGCGAATGGTAACGCAGGAGACGAGGAGGCAGGCGAGGAGGATGAAGCCGACTATGCGAACGGCCCAGCCGAACCCAACGATGGGGATAAGCTTCTCGAGGATGATGGGTAGGAGGACGCCGCCGCTTGCGCTTCCACCGGTCGTGAGTCCGATCGCGAGCGCGCGGCGTTTTCTGAACCAATGCCCCAAGACGGCGATAGCGGGGTTGAACCTGTACGAGGTGCGCGAAGATGAGCAATACGGTGTGGACGAGCAGAAGCACGTGGACGTACAGGAGGGCAATACCGATGCCGAACAGGACGCCGTGGGAGAGGAATACCTGGTACGGCTCGTTCTTCTCCGACAATGACACCATCATGAGAGCGAACACGGTGATTACCGTGCCCGCGGGGATAAGGTACTGTTTGCAATCGATTGGTTAGACTGAGCTTATCGGCGGCGGCGAAGAGGCGGACCTTCGTTCCATAGGCATCGAACACTCTCCCGGTGAGGGTGCCAACGGCGTACAGGAAGAAGATCTGCAAGGATCCGATGAAGGCGACGGTGGATGACGAAGACTCCGAGAGCAGTGTTGCTTCGTAGTAGTCCTGGAACGTGCCCTGTGACCCCGAGGGAAACACAGCCGTCAGTTCTGAATTGACGAAGCCACAGAGCTACTGACATATGAATTCACCATCCCCGCAGACGCAAACAACGCGAGGCACGCGCCGATAACGACGGCCCAGGCCCCTTTCCCGCCATCAGGGAAGTCCTCACTCGCACTGTCCTGCAGTGCAAGTGGGTCACTGGATTGCATAGTAAGCGAGCCGACTACTGTCTCCGTCTTTGTCTCCATGCGTGACGCTCTCTCAAAATATCTGACGAGAAATTTTGAGCCTGCCATGGCGGAATACAAAGAAATGGGCTTACAACTGTGCAATGTCGGAGAAGATGGATGAGAGTCCAACAGAGCCACACACAAAAAGGGCGGAAATTTATCAGGTGGGTGGCATATGTTTCGGAGGCGACTGGTATTTGTTGCGGGTGAGTACACCGCAAATGTCATAGTAACATTACCTGACGCCCGGAACAGTGGAGGGGCCATGGTCCGTGGAGTCTCACGATGCTCGGCGCGGCAGCGGGACAACATTCAAACCCGAGCGCTCCTCCGCCCAGGACCCGGAGAGTTCAAAATTGGGCCTAATAAGCGGTGCGACCCTGGGGTAGTCCCGTCGAGTTGGTAAATCCTACCTTCGGGTTGCGTCTGGAAGTACACTCAACTGACTGTGAGACAGGCTTTGTATACGTACCCGCAGCACGCCGCGTCGCCGAGGCTCGCTCAACGGAAGATGCGGCGGTGCCGTGCGCGTGTCCTCCTCGCTCTTGGTTGAAAAGGAACCGCAAGACTCCCCTTGATACCATCTGGTTACGAGAGTACTAGGCCGCGCCATCCATCAGCCGGCGGTCCCTTCGTGCCGAGCAGGGTTTTGCTGGCGTGCACACGTCGTGCTGTACAGGGCCGCGCCAAGCTAGGGGCGCCCCGTCAGTACTTCTAAGTGACTGGCGGACAGAATCCTATCTCGTCAGCCTCGGGTTCTTCGGCGCGAAAGAAGGTGTGTGCACAATACAAAAGCGAGCTCCGGTGTAAGCGCAGGCTGACTGGGCAGGGGTTCCCCTGTGATCTTACGAGACAATGTGCCGTCCCGACTGGGAAAGCACACTTCACAGAACGCCGCGCAAGTCTCACCTCCGAATCGGTCCATTGGGTCCATTGACAGCGAAGACGCAAATAGACTATTGAAGGGCGCACAGCTCCGCCACGAAGGCAAACTCAACTTGTTGCCCTGCCAATTCGGCGCGTCACGAGTCACACTGGCGCTGGTTTGATTTTCTTACATCGCACCATGACGAACGTTCAAGGTAAAAGCGCAACCCCTATACCTGCACCTGGCATGCAAACGCGACACGTCGAAGAAAGGGATTGGCAAAATAGCGGCTGGGTGCTTCATTAGAGACAAGCGTCCACTGCACCACGCGTACGGAGTGGATCTCCACCGTGCATCGTTCATTGGCATCCGGGGCTGACGCTCGCATACCACGTCCCAGATACCCACCGGACAGACCGCCAGGCGCGATGAGCTGACGGCATCTCATGCATTGTACCGCACAACAGCATGTGTTAAGACTCTTTCGGCGTACGTGGACAACCTTTTGGTGCTTCTACTGGCACTCATTTCTACCCTTACCAAGTATCTCGGACGCATGGCATGTCTCCGCTGTCAATCGCCGACGTGATCGTCTGCGACGCCGTTCGGTGCTAGGGTGGGTCCTCACTACTTCGCTGGTTTTTCAAAGGACAGAGTACGGGTGCAGGTATGTAATCACTTGCCTACAGAACACCTCGGCATTCCTCAGAAGAAGAAAGTGATACCAATGATATTCTTCGGCGTTCTCATGGCCGTACTTTGCACGCAGGACAACTGGCTGCTTTTTTTTGGGTCGCTGCATCGTCAGGTTTTAGAGCGCCCCACATGATCGATGTCCGCGCGGGCGCAATGCTCCGGCCGTCTTGTGCTCACACTCGTCTTCGACCACAGAATGCTACAGGGCTTCGTTAGCGGAGCCTCTTTATCTGCGAATCCAGGGACGAGTATATCTACTTAGGGACACGTTCAACAAGCACCTTCACCCCCAAACGCACATCTCTACCCCGCCAGAACCACTCTCTGATACGACTGTTCAACTACAGCCGCCCACGCGCACTCTCCACTTCGACGAACGTTAACCAAGGCACAGGTGCATGACAGGGTCCACTCTTCGACGCTCATCAGTCTCCTGGCGTTCACGCTGACATTCGCCGGTTGTCCCAGACATGCCAATCCCTCAGCTCGTGCCATCGAAGGGCGAGTCCTATGACCCCGCCGAGAGGCCGCCCCCGTTCGGACACGCCCTCAAGCAGTACTTCCCGCTCGACGAGGACTATGTGAACCTCAATCCTGGTGAGTGGCGCCGTATACTATATTGGTGTCTGCTGAGTAGCGCCTTGCTATAGGTTCATGGGGAACTCTACCCCTGCCAGTCCTCTTCGCCGCGACTCGCCTCGGATACCAGATCGAGAGGAACCCCGACAAGATGTACCGGCAACTGTTCCACCCGCTAATCGTCCAAGCTAGGTATGTCGATGTGTCAGAGCTCCTTCCGGACCGTGTTTTCATTTCTATATCACTCCAGGGAGAGCATCGCGAAGCTCGTCGGCGCAGACAGAGATGAAGTCGTCTTCACTCCCAACGCCACCCTGGCCATAAATACCGTCCTCCGGAACTTCGAATGGCGCGAGGGCGACCTACTTGTCGGCGGTGCGTATGACTACCACGCCGTGCTACTTCACCACTTGCTCACCCATACGAAAGCTGCGACCTCCTACGGTGGCATCGCAAACACGATCCGCTACCTCGCCGACCGCTCCGAACAGCCGCGCCCTGAGCTATGCCTCGTCAAATACATTTTCCCTCTCACGCACGCGCAAATTCTCGAAAATTTCCGTACCAGTCTCCGCGAGTTCAAGGCGGAGCACGCTGCCTTCGGCACGCAGTTTACTGATGTTCCTCCGCTCTCCCCGGGGTACACAGATGATCCGGCTGAACGAAAGAACAAAATCGTTGTCGTTCTAGATGCGATCACCGCAGCTCCTGGCGCCCTCATGCCGTGGAAGGAGATGGTACGCGTCTGCACGGAGGAGGGTGCGTGGGCGGTCGTCGATGCGGCCCATAGTATCGGCCAGGAGGTTCGTGGTCATGCGCGCAAAATTTACCTTGCTCCTTCTGACACTTCTGCTCCCCTATCGCTCGGCCGCAATTCCCCGATAGCCGGACATTAATCTCAGCGAAGCAAAGCCCGACTTCTGGATCACGGACTGCCATAAGTGGCTGTATGCCAAGCGGGGCTGCGCCGTGCTCTACGTACCCAAGCGGTGGGTCCACGAACACTACTCTCCCCGTCTCCGGTATTAACTCCGCCGTTGGCGGCGCAGTAACCAGCACATTATCAAGTCGTCCATCCCGACGTCGCACGAGTACGTGCATGCCGGGAGTGCTAAGGCCATGGAAAAGGGAACGAACTTTGTGATGCAGCACGGATGTACGCTTGAGCCCTCATGCCGTGTGCCTTGATTACTCGAGACTTACGTCTGGATCTGCAGGGACTGGCACGCCCGACCACACGGCCTACGCCTCGGTCCCCGACGGTGAGCACTGGCTCTGGACCCCTTCGAAAACTTTCACTCACGTTTCTCCTCAGCTCTGGCCTTCCGTGAGTGGCTGGGCGGCGAGAAGGTTATCAACGACTACTGCCACCAACTCGCGCTGGACGGCGGAAAGCGGCTCGCGCACATCCTGGGCACCCGGGTCCTGGACGAGACCGGAGAGCTTACGCTGAACATGGTGCGTCGCCAACCCGTTGGCTCACCGCTCACTTCCCTCTAACGACGGTACTGTCCAGTCAAACGTGCGCCTGCCTCTCCCTGTCGAGAAGAGCCGCGGGGAACTATACACGCCGGAGACGATCTCGCACATCAATGTGTACATGCGCGACAAGCTGCTGGACGAGTGGGGGACGTATGTCGTGCACTTCTTCCATGCGGGCGCGTGGTGGTGCCGCTGCAGCCCGCAGGTTTTCAACGAGGTATGCCCCAATATATGTCCCAAATAAATATCTCTGGTAACGCGCTGGCTTCGGAATAGCTCTCGGACTTCGACTACCTCGGTAACGCGCTCCTCGCCGTCTGCGAGGACATCTTGGAGGCGTTCAACTTGAACAAGTAGGATCCAGGGCGCAAATACCCCCGGCGGTAGGCCAGGGCGCCGTCAAGTTGTGTGTACGAATACTGCGAAGTCGAAAAAGCGCACCCGCGTGCCGCCAACGATCTTCTGTCTTGTTTCACGGTCCCGATGTACAGTATACGCTCTAGCAGATCACGACTCGTCCCGCTTTGTACTATAGCTCGCTCTTCCATACACGATGTTGATGCGCCGCTCTCGTAGCCTGACCTATGTACCATTCCTACCCGGCCTCCTTTTCGAACAACGTACACAGTAGCGATACTCGTACATGTCCCGCCTTTCACCACGGCAACTGTCTATATATGCAGCACTCCGCTCTGAACCGTACTAAGAGCGACAGACTGTTCTAGTTGTCTATGCAGCCACCAAGCTCACCGCTGGGTCGGGGACGAACTTGCGCAGCTTATCTTCTTCCACAGCCTCGAGCTTAGCCCATGCGTTCGCAATCTGTGCCGCTTGTCAGCCGAACGATGCACACACCCATATGTGGAGTGCCGGAACTCACGTTGTACCCGTAGATGAACCCGCGACCCTCCGCCTGTTGCCAATTACGCTCCGTCGTCTCCGCGACATACTCGTCGTCATCGATATCCGGCTTCTGCGCCTTGATGTCCGCCACATTGAACGCGAATGTGTCCAGCACGCCGTACTGAATGCGGAAGCGTCAGCACCGCGCGCGCGCACAGGAAAAAATGATGTCAAGCCAAGGTATGTGCTTACTAATTCTCTATACCGTGGGGCCCGGACGATGTCGAACAACTCCAGAGCGTATCCAAGGTTCTGACCGCGACTGCGGGCGAAGTCGACCGCGTGCTTCAGCGCATACGCGTCCTCGAACGCGAACGCCGCGCCGGAGCCTGCGCACTCGGTCAGCAAACACTCGGCACAAGCAGGTTCGCGCGCGCGCACCGAAGGCGCCGGAAAGTGCTGCAGAGAAAGGTCAGTCTGGGTGCAATGCGGAGGAATGGTCTCGGCGACTCACGATGTGACGCGTCCCCGATTAGAACGATATGACCATGGTGGGTGACGGAGTCCAGCCGCGGGCCGCCGAACATGGCGAACTCGAGCCACGAGTCGGGGGCGGCGATGACCTTACGCAACAACGGACAGTAGTTCTGCACTCCGAGTCCCCGCCATGAGCTGGGCAGTCTCGCCGAACGGAAGGACAGCGTACTTGGTAATGCGGCACGACTTGCTCCCTCGGCACCGTCTGTCCCCAGCTGACCTTATTGCAGTGCTCCTCGGACTCGACCGCGCGCGTCGCAATCTCGAAGAGGCCATTATCAAGCACGTTCGTGTAAATGTGCGTGTCGCGCGTGTGCCAGAAGCACGACGCGTGCGGAAGGTCCGGGAGCAGGTGCGCGACTTGCTCCTGCGGGATGAGGACGCGGTAGGCGACCTTGCCGGTATACGTGAGTTTGTGCTCGGGGAACGCGTGTTGGCGGACGACCTGTGTTCCTACAGTGAGTAAGGCCAGAACGTAATTGTGGGATGTCGGGAAATGCCGGCATTACCGAACGAATACCGTCGGCGCCCACAACTAGGTCGAAAGGCCCATTTGTTGATGCATCCGCGAATTCGAGGGCGGTACCATCAACACTCTCCCGGATACCAACTAGCTTCTTCGACAGTTGGATGAGGCCAGAGGGTACTTGGCTCAGAAGCGCATTCTGCAGCTTGTACCGCTCTATCCGGACTGCAGGCGGCTTATTCGGATCACCTGAAGCAACGTTAGTAGATGACTTGGGGTCATCGTGCGGAGAAAGAAATAGTAAATACCACTGTGGTGCCGTTGGGCTAGCAGTTCTCCTGTCCTCCCGTTTCTATGATAGCGTTGGCGTCTGCAACTCACAACGGAGTTCAACAATCACTCACCGGTGTTCCACGAGAAGCTTGCCCTGCACACCCCGCTGCACAAACTGCTCAAGCTTGTCCGCCGCGCCCAGGTCCTGAAGCAGCCTCCACGTATTCTCGTTCAAACTGATACCCTAGGCGTAAAGTCAGCTCTCACTGGCAGCCGCAGATCTGGCAAGTCTCCACACTCACCGCGCCCACTTCGCGCAGCTCCCGCGCCTGATCAAACACACTCAACTCGACATCCTTCAGCCTGGAGAGTTGGATCGTTGCAGCGAGGCCGCCCGGGCCAGCGCCCACGATCGCGACGCGTAGAGGTTTGGGCGAGAGGGCGATGGTCATGTTGGAAGCAGTACGAGGGCCGATGGAGGGTGTATATGCTCATAGAGAGACTGCTCTATCGACTCTGGACGCCCACAGGCTAGACATGGCGCTGATGAAACGCACGGTCCACGCCATATCGCGTTACATGGCGTCATGGACTAGAATCTGAGTATGGTACTGGTCAGTAGCTAGACAAGTAAGCGTAGATATAGCCGGACTCACCTATGAAATCATTCATTTATTCATTGTAAAGAACGCTCAAGCCTAGGTTACCGTCGAGGACGAGGAGGCCCGCAGTGGCCACGCGGCAGTTGGAGACGAGACACGCCGGAAATATCCGGCCATCCAGGTAACAGCGCTAAGCGCCCTCAACGCATAAGATATACTTATGTGTTCTTACGAAAGATTTGAGCTTCACATGTTACTTGCGAACACTGTTGAATTCGCGCGCAGGTTGATAGCAAGAATACGCATGCCAGTGCAATGCATTAAAGTATAGAAAGCAAGACAGCGGCTCCGCGCGATGCAAGAGTCGCATACAAGATGATCCACTGTCCTCCTACACACATCCACCTCCGAGTCTCCAAGCCGGAGTCCATGGCGATAGTACGTAGCGATAGCGAGGAAAGTAGCACCGACGATGAGCGACACGAGTCCGTCGGGAGAGTGCATGATAGGTATCACAACACAGAGGTGTCCATGAAACGCGACGCTTCACGCTCAGAGCACGAGTCCTGCGCCCGCGAGCACGCCCACAATCGCCACGCCCGCAGCCGCAGCCGCCGAGCCAAGCTCAAGCGGGCGCACCGAGCCCGCTGCGTTCGGGCTGCCCGACGCCGAGCTGCTCCCGCTCGAAGCCGCGCTCGTCGCAGAGCGGGAAGAAGAGCCCGAAGGCGCCGCAGGGATCGAGAACGAGCCCGTCGAACTGGGGAGGGGCAGCGCCGCAGACGAGCCGCTCGCCCCAGGCACAGACGCGACACCCGTGCCAGAGGCGGATGCGCCGCCCGTGACAGGGTCCGTGCCAACGGTGGCGGAGCCCGTCGCGGGGTCGGAGGCAAGCGTGTCGGTGCCGGAGACGGGGGCGGTCCCGGTCGCAAGAGGGTCCGACGTGGTGCCCGTTGCGGGGGCGGAGATGAGGGTGTCGGTCGCGGTCGGGACGCTGCTGTCCGTGGCGAGCACGGTGTCTACGATGAAACTCGATCGGCATCGACCTGGCGGGAGCGAGGACAAAGGGATAAACGTACCAGTGGCGGCGCCAGAGTCCGTTGCCGTGTCTACCTGGGGGAGGGCCAAGACACTGGTGGTGGCGAGGATGAGGGAGAGGGCGACGATCTTCATGTTGGCGATCATTTTGGGATGTCACGGGTACGGGTCGCGGAATAAAGAGTGCGAAGTGGACGGTGAGGGAGAGTGTGGATGCGTAAGGGGAAAGGAGGTGGTATGCAACTCGTCGTTTCTAGACGGCGTGCATATATACGCGGTTCAACTGGGCCCGACTGACGTTCGCAGCGCAGGAGCAGCAACGGGGTGACGTCGCGTAGCGGGGACGAAGACACACGGGCGCCATGCAACGGCGAGGAACACCGCTAGAGCAGCGCCTTTGTGCGGTTTTGGGCACCAGAAACGCAGACCGTGTGCGCGGGGGGTGCTCCGAAGCTGGGACGAGTGGAGTCGCTTCGTTGCGCGAGCGATGGGTGGAGCGGTGCGGTGCGCGCAGCAGACCCCCAGAGTTGCGGCCGGAGTCTAGATGGGCGTCAGCGGGCACTCGCGCGCAACTCACCATCTTCGCGTTCACAGGTGTGCTGTGATGCACTCCAACGCCAGCAGGAAGACACCTGAAGACGAGCGGCTCCGGGGAGGATTTGGGGCACCAAACGTCACTGCACAGCTCACGCGGGCGGCGATGCCCAACGCGCGTGATTCTGTTGCGTGAATGGGGCCTGAGGTGAGATGTTATTCATTCACGTCCTTTGCGTCCGTGTCGTTCTCATGGCCTTGAGAGATGGTGTGCGAGGCGCCACGTAGACATCCCCACCAGAACGTTCGACTTGGGAAGACATGACGGGAGGAAACAAGCAGTGGGCGCTTCCCACAGCAAGCAAACCTCCCAGCTTCGTGATGCGAGATCTAATCTTATCAGATTCCGATTCCACAAGAATCGGATTATCAGCCAGCATTAGCTGCCTCACTTCACGTGACTTCAGTCCACCACCGGCGTTCGCCGAAACGCTCACTCTGTTGCCGTCGTCTGCATCGTCCTCCATTCCGCGTACATACCACGTGCGCCTACAAATCTCTCATACGCGTACTCATGTAGTCATTAATGTCTACCTAGTCGGTCCTACATACCACGTACGCATGCCGACTCCTCGGATTACAGCCGCCACCGTCATCACATCCTCCGGTAACACTGGATCCCGAGACAAACACCGTCCACTACACGGAACCTCCTCACACCACATTCGCCACGCTACCCCTATACCATACGGAGGTTGATGTTCCGATCGTAGACGTTCGTGGTCGCAAAGGAAGTGAAAGACGCTCACCAAAGAGCCTCCGTCCCCAAAGTATCGTCCTTGCCACGCACACAGGTACAGTGTCCGCATACAAGGACGGTGTAGATGATACGTCGCCGGAGGCACCTGTAGCTCCCATTCCGACCACGCCGACGCCGTCTGTTCTATTTCGAAGCCGTTGTTCTCCAGTGCGTCGTACACCGCGTGCAAGCCGCGATTGCTGTCGTCCCGCCTGCAGGCGAGCGCGCGTCGATTAAGAGTCAACGCAGGGTACGCACAGCCGAACGCTCGCGCGGAAACCCAGTTCATCAGAGCGGTGACGCCAGTGCTCACGATCGGCTCCAGTGCAGAGTGAGATGTTGCGGTGTGGATGTGTATGAAGCGTCCGTTGCCGGTAGGGAACGTCGTAGTCCTGGTTATGTGCCTCCTCCCGGCCTCTGGATTCGCCGTCGTCCAAACCACCGTCGTCGAGAGGTTCATGTGGAGTTCCTCGTCCTCTTCCAACCACTGTTCCAAGTGTTCGCCTTGAAGGGGAGTGACGTACACGTCCATAGCTTCCGGCAGCACACGCGGCTCCCGCAGCACGAAGCTGAGAGCGGCGAGGCCTCCAACTACAGCCCGCGCCGAATCCAGGTGGCGCCAGATGACCTCCTGTTGCTCGTGGTAGTGTTCCATCAACGCTATCTTCTCGCTGTTCAATATGGCTGATGCGTGAGAGTTGAGTGTCGTACAGCTGGCCCGCATAGCCAGTAACGTCGGGATGTCGCACAAGTCGGCCATTTGGCGCACAAGCTCTGCAGGAAGGCTGTTGACTGTGAGATGACTACTCCATTATTCGTGAAGCTCTCCCTTACCTAAACAGAGAGAACGCTGGGCCATTCGATATAGACATGAATGCTTGAATGTGTTATGTGTGTACGAGATGGAGAAGCAGCGATGCGAGGGTTGACTATCGTGTAAGAAAGCAACGATCGTCTCGATCCAGACGCTACCCTCTTGCTGACCGTCAGCCACAGACCAAACAATCATCATCAACGCTTGAGGCTCAGGGCGCCTATGCCTACCACGGTGTTCTTACCACGTTTCGCGTGTCCTTAGTCGAACGCGCATCTCGACATCCAGTTCGCTTTCGTTGCGTTGTTCACTCGCTGACCCGCGCTATTACAACTACTGACAGGAGCTCGAAACCCACGGACCATAGTCCACCACACCCCGAGCTTTCCTGTTGGCACGTGCACTCGGCCACGACGATGTCGCCCTTGTTCACCTTCGTGACGGTCAACCTGTTCATCGATCTCCTCCGATGATATCCTCCTGTGCCATCGTATACTTCAGTGAAGTCCTGCAAGTAATTAGCTCCTCCCCTCATGTCCAGTGCACAGCTCACCTCATCGATGCTCTTGCGATAGTGAGTCAACGACATCTGGTTGTCATATACGCCTGCTACCGTGAGTTACTTCCTCTTAGTTCTTCCGCGCGTACTCACCTTGCGTGATGGTGGCCTTCCTCCGCAACTCTATCAACTCCTTCTGATCCACGCCGCGAACGAGCTCCAGGGATAGGCGTAACTGTTGCCCTTTCTCTTCACCCCTATCGACGTCCCACTCTTCCACCGTGCCCACGACTCGTAGCACAACTGGCCATCCGTCGTATGCCAAAGCTGCCGGGTACCACGACGTGTCCCAAGTCGCTTCCTGCGGTATGCGAGTGAAGGAGAACGTCGAGGTTTCGAAGTGCTCAACGTCCACTAGATGACGGATTCTCCTGTGCTCTGTAAGTGTGAACCGTATTCTTGCGGTCCTCCCTTGTTACTTACTTGATATCGCGTGAACTTATACCTTGCGGCACCACCACAGTGAAGTCATCGAGCACCCCGCCGGGCCCCAAGTGGTCTGTAGCTTCGGCAGGCAAGGAGAGGAAGTCTGAGTCGTCGTCCATGTGGGTTGAAGTTACTGCACTCCCCAGCTCGGCTTGCTGTGCTGTTAGCATAAATCGAAGCGGCTGTACGACTCCACTCTTGTCAGCCTCGATCGGGAACTGACACTCGTGCGTCTCGTTCGCTTGTGCTTCCTCTTCCTCCAGACTCATGTGGATCTCGATTCCGATCACCTCGTCACCCACCCCGCCAGCGCAGGGTTCAGAGCACCGCTGGACGTTATTGCCCGCTCGCTAGGTGATCGCGTTGTAGGCGCAGTGGCTCTCTTTTCCTAAACTCTGCACCAATTGAGACCCCGGTCGCTCATCCGACCGAAAATTCTGACGATCACTTCCGCCTCCTTCCGTCCCGCGACAGCCGGTTCCGCTGCGTCCGATTTTGTGTCTCTCCCTGGTCGAACAAGTCGTCTACAAAAGGAGTCCGGTCCACCTCCCTGTGCGCTATCTCGACATCCCGCACTCGTCGCCATGAATAACTCCAAGCTGTCGAGGTCCCCCTCCTTCGATGAGGTGCCTGACGTTGACTATCGTACCCCCGTATTCGTGCCGAACGAGCCTCGACCTATCCAACGTCTCTTCGTGCACCCGTCCATCCCTTCGTCTGCCTTCATGTGAGTAACATCAGTTCCGTTGCACTGTCGTCTAATCTCCTTTTTTTAGGCGTCTCGCTCGCAGCGCAGATTACGGCAACTTCGCGGAATCGAAGTTCACGCTGACTCGAGTGCCGCATGAGACACAGTGGCTGACAGATGGCGACGTACGCCCTCTCGCTTCCTTGGGCGTACCCCTTACGCTGCGGGTGGTTGGGTCGCTTCTCAATTTTGGCGTGCAAATCGGCAACGCAGATGCCCACATGTTCTTCGAGATCGACCCCCTTCGAGCCATCGATCATGAAGGCATGTTGCGACTCTTCGATATGGCATTCCCTCCACCAGGTACGGGGTTCGTTGCCGCCTCTCCCGACATGTCATCTCACGCCTTGTAGATCAATGGGCCAATCACATGTGCATTCTTTGGCCCGCCGGTGAAACGGCTGCAGTACGTCTTTCCATCCTCGACCATTCATTTTGCTCACCGGTCCTCAGTCTGTGCCCAAGATATACGACGCCACGGTGCGCCTGCGTCCGGAGTATATGATGCAAAGTATGCGCGTCACCGATCTGTCTTCGGGAGACGTTGTCTCAATCGATTGCACTATTGAGAAGGAGGCTACCGTCACTGGGTGGAAGATATCGTTTAGATTCATCTCTATGTGTGTGTTGCAGACGGTTCCTCGTACTCAATGATATTTTGCGTGCGCACATATTCATGTGTCTATAACCCCTTCGTGAAAGCTCTCGTAATCCGAGTATGGTATTGGACAGGTGGTCGGCAAATTCCGGTACTTTATTCCCACGCGTATTTGCACTCGTCGTGTTCGCACGGCTGCTCCTCTGTGTCTTCCCTCTCGCATTCGTCGTGTTCTTGACGTTGCCGCACAACCCAATCCAATGGGTACGAAGCACTACTTTTCGAGAAGAACAACATACTGATTCGCGTTGCCCCTCTGCAGCTCCTGCAGGTTGTTCGTGCCCTCGCGCACACGCAGACCCTACACAGCTGAACGAGTTCGACATCGTATGCGGCATCGCGCCCTCCTCCTCCGACATAGTGCACTACTTGAAGTCTACCTCTACCGGAGATCCTCCCAAGGCCACCCACACGTTGTTGGGGGTGCTCGCTCCGGTCAGGTTCGTTATCCCCCTATCGTCTGCCAATCAGCTGCGTGCGTTGGCTCGTGTCCACCAAATCGTAATCTCCCGTGGAGTTACGAGGCGAGAACAGTTTCTCGCCCTGTTGCTTGATCACTCGTGTGGTCCGTCGTGCGTCTCAATCACCTCGTGGTTTGATTGTAAAGCAGAACGTCCGGAAGTGGCGCCCTCGACACCCCTCCGCGCTCCCTTTCCTCCTGTTCCAACCACCGCGGCGCAGAAGATGTCGTTCTTGCGCGAGTGGCATAATGAAATATCCCCTGAAAACATATATGAGACTGGCTGTGCGGTGTGTGCATGTCTCACCGTTCGCTCTCATATGTCGGTAGTGAAAGAGCTTGATATCGATCTCGGCCCTTTAATCAGGAAGTGCGAGGGCGTCACTCGACTGCCACGCACTGCTCAGGATGCGCCCATCCTCGAAGAGCCTGGACCCATTCTTTACTCTGCGGGAGTGAGTACGTCTAATGGGGTGCGCAGTCTCATGATATGTCCGCCATGTCTACAAAGTTTACGAAAAGGCAGTCTTCCTCGGACCGCTCTCGCGAACGGTTTGTGGGTGGGCGACACCCCTCCCGCATTGCAAGGGTTATCATATGTCGAGCAACTCGTCATCGCGCGGTCTCGTCACAGTTTTTGTGTCGCCCAAGTCGCTCGATCGGGACAACGCTTTCTAGCGGCGAACGTAATCATCTTCGGCCAGCCCGTGGATCGCCTGTACGATGTTCTTCCACCTCCGCGCAAAGACATAGAGGATTGTCTCGCAATCTTGTTTGTAGGTTCAGCTAAGCCTACAGATGAAGATGTGAGAAGAATTCCTTTCTTGGTCCGTCGTGATGTGGTTGCGCGCGCGTTGAACTGGCTCATCCTGAACAATCGTCTCTACGACAATGTCACGATATCTGCGGAGAACCTCCGTTCTTATCCTGAACACGAACCTCCCGTGGGTCTCGTATATCGTCCAGGCGGAAGTGAAACTGCGTCTGAAAATGTACCAGTGTACGACTCCGAACAGCTACACGCTACCGCCGACGGACCTGCTTCTTTCGTGGTTCACACCCTCTCCGCCCCAGATCTTGCGCGTATGACCTATGACGCGAAGATCGCGCTTGCGATAAAATACTTTGATAGTGGAAATGGCGCCCTCGCATTTGGGCACAACGAACATCCAGAATCCATATATCACAACCCATCTCTTTATCCTTGTGTGTTCCCGTGGCTGTTCCCGTTCGGTTTGGGTGGTTTCGGGAACGTCAACATTGTTAAAAGGTTAGACAGATCTGCTCACATCCGAGCTCTGCTGCTTCGAGAGTCTCGAACATTTCAGACCGATAGATGTTTTCCTTTCATAGTCTTCAACCAAGAGCAAATACGTGCCAGTTCGCAAGGTGGTTACTTAATGACTTCACGAAAGAATTTTGGATCTGTAGCGGAACGCATTCTGGACATCGACAAGGCCGCATTAGATAATCTGATACATCGTGGCAAGCGCGGAGCATACGTGCGACCAGAGAACGATTCAGAAAAACGCTGCTTCGAGCTCATGAGCTACGTCGACCATGTTGCCGGTCACGTAAAGGGGTCTAACACTACCCGGAAATATCAAAGAAACGAGATCAAGTCTTTGGTGTACGCTCGAGGTGTGCCTGTACTGTTCGTCACCTTCGCTCCTGCAGATTATAAAAACCCGCTGTGTCTCTACTACTGCGGCGAAACCGTCAACCTTATTGAACACGCTCCCTTGCTCCGTGGAGCCGATGATCGGCTAAGAGCCATAGCAGGAAACCCTGTAGGAGCCGCTCGGTTCTTTCATAAGACAGTTGAATTGTTTATTCGGTGTGTACTTCGTGTGGACGAACAAGGTCCGGGAGTATTCGGCCCTACAGAGGCATACTATGGTACGGTGGAAGCACAAGGCAGACTCACTCTTCACTTGCACACTTTGTTGTGGATCGAGAACAGTATCTCCCCTCAAGAACTACGAGATCGCATACTCACTGAGGTCGACTTTCAGGAACGGCTGTTGGCATGGCTATCTGACTGTCACACTGGCGACTTCGCAACTACGACAGGAGATCTGCTTGCATTGCGGCTTGAGGACGAATATGTTATTCGCCCTACCGTAGGTGAACCTCGCATCGCTCGTAGACTAAAACCATCAGTGCGCGATCCGGCTACCACCCTACCCCTTCGTCCGCCTGCAGAGGATGACTTGGTGGCATGTGCGTCGTGGTACAAAACCTTTCTCGAAGACGTCGACGAGGTGGTGTTCTGTTCTAATCGCCACGATCCCGAACACGGTAAAGGGTGTTGGAGGGAAAAGGAAGGATATTGTCGAGCTAGATTTCCACGAGCCCAAGTAAAAGAGACCGCTGTAGACCAAGAGAGCGGCGCTATACGCTTCGCGAAGACCGAGAAATGGATAAACACTTTCAACCCGGTATTAAGTGAGTTGTTGAGGTCAAATTCTGACGTCACTTGCCTCCTGTCCGGAACACAAGTGAAGGCTGTTATTGCATATGTCACCGATTACATTACCAAATCAAGTCTAAGCACCCACACTTTCTTTGAGACCGTGCGAGCCGTTCTGGATCGCAACACTGAAACTCTCGCAGATCCCTCGATAGCACGGGAACAAGCAGCTAAGGCGATACTTGTGAAGATAGTGAATGCGTTGAGCGCCGCCTCCGAGATCGGCGGGCCTGCTGTGTGTGCGCACTTGCTGGGTAATCCTGATCATTACACGAATGAGCTCTTTAAAGTGTTTTATTGGTATGCTTACGTCGCTCGAGTTTCCCAAACTCTTCCCGCCCTTCCAAGTGTTGATGGTGCCGCGCCCTCTGCGTCAGATAACTCCCTCTCCGATGGTGTTCATAACGATCAGGCCGAGCGCCTGGTAATCGCACATGTCAACGATAGTGTTGTGGCCTTAAATAAAGTCAACGATTACGTGTACCGCCCTTCGTTCTTCGACTCATACTCACTGTACGAATTCCTGAGGTTGACGGACGTTCGAAAGCGTAAAGAGAAAGCAACGGTTTCCCCGCAAGAACCACCTACGGCCGCTCAAAGCGGAGATTCCGAGACTTCAGGCTGCGAAAGCGATAGCTCCCCTGCGAAGAATGTAGCTCGCGGAGGGCATCGCTTCCGAGCCGGGCATCCTCTGAGATCCACACATGGCGTTTTCCTGCGAAGTAGGGCATCAGCATACTTGTTGAACTTCGTCGGTCGCACTCTCCCTAGAATTGACAAGGGCGATAGAGAGGAGTACTGCATGACTATGTTAACGTTCTTTCACCCTCGAGGTTGGCGCACAGGAGCAGATATACTGGGAGATCATGGGTCATGGCATGATGCGTTCAACGCTGCGCAATTTTCGGCAGAGCATACGCAAATTATGAAAAACATGAACGTGTTGTACGAGTGCCTTGATGCACGCGACGATTACTCAGCGCAGCGTAGAGCGAACGCGGGCTCAAATGATCATGCTGCAGATGATATGATTCCGTTCGGGTTGAGCGACAGTCAACACTGCGCTAACGATTCACTTGCGTTTCTCAGCGGCGAATTCGAGTTCACACAGGAGTCGCTCGCTGACCTCGTGGCAGACGGTAGTATCGGGAAAAAAACAGCGAGGCATCGCGATCATATGGAGAGAATGAGAAGGCTCTTACCTGACGATCCGGTGGGCGCGCAGGCAGTCGCGCGGGAACATGTCTTCCGCGAACGACCTAAGCGATCCACCGCTGAATGGAAGGTTGTCGTGGCTCGCGCAAAACAAGCCTACTTGGACAAAGCGAACGGCGCCTCCTCCACCGGTCCGACTCCGGCGCCCGGAACGGCCCGGCGCCCTCCTACATACGGATTGCCGCCTATTGTTGAGGTGTTGACCGTCGAGACTATGGCGATTTTGCGATCTCACGCATTCGATATCTCTCGCGGGCCCCAGGATCGCGATCTGCTATTGCTTCACACCGTCATAGAGAAGTTCAGCCTCAACAAGCAGCAGATGATTGCATTTTCTATCGCCGCCAAGTACCTTCATCATCACGAGACCGGACCACTGCGCATGTACTTAGGAGGAATGGCGGGAACAGGGAAGTCGCAAGTGCTGCTCGCTACGATTTGCTTTCTAGACGCTAGGAACGAGAGCTATAGGCTGCTCGTCCTAGGCCCGACTGGTAGCAGCGCTGCTCTCATAGGTGGTTTCACTTATCACTCCGCTCTCGGCATTTGCGTCACCTCTGAACAAGGCTTCTCGACCGCTACCACGATTGCTAAATTGCGCGGGCGCATACAACGTGTGAGTCTCATCTTCATAGATGAAATATCTATGATTTCTTGCGTTGATTTTGTGCGCATTAACAGACAGTTGGCAAAGGCTTTGCCTGAGTCCACGGATACCTTTGGCGGTAAGGCCGTTATACTCGCTGGTGACTTCGCCCAACTACCTCCTCCTGGCGCAGCTCCATCATTGTATAGCAACTCCATCGGAGCGTGGTCCAAGTCTGCTTCTCAATATAACCAGGATTGTGCTATTGGCAAGGCTCTATGGCATCAATTTACGACCGTGGTTATCCTCCGCCAGAACATGCGTCAGCAGGGTCTTTCTCGAGATGACGCTGACTTCCGCGTCGCCCTCGAAAACATGCGCTACGCTCGTTGCACTGCTCACGATATTGCCTTATTACAGACTCGTATCTGGTATCCCAACGTCGGCGACAAGCGACTAATGGCTCCGGACTTTCGCGACATTTCGATCATAACCGCCAGGAATGCACACCGTGACGCGGTGAATGAAATGAAGGCTCCGGCTTTTGCGGCGCGTTGTGGAAAAAAGCTGTATCGCTTTGTATCACTCGATACCTGGGGGCACAGCAAAGAGAGTACATCGATTCGCAAAGCTCAGCGGGCGTACAACGCGACCGCCGACCCTTCTCGCACGTCAAACATCATCCCGAGAAAAGTACAGGAACAACTGTGGGCGCTACCCCCCTCTCTTACTGATCATCAGGCCGGTGTTTTACAGCTATGCGAAGGTATGCCTGTGCTACTGAAATACAACGAGGCGACCGAACTATGTGCAACCAACGGCGCGGAAGCCGTCGTTCACTGCTGGGACTCTCAGCGGCTCGGAACCCATCATGAGGTGCTGAACACCCTCTACGTGCGTCTCGTCAACCCACCTCGCCCAGTTCAACTGCCCGGATTGGAGCTAAATGTTATTCCAATGCCGCGCACCCGTAAGAGCATCAAATGTACTCTTCCTGTCGACGATCTCACAGTAAGCATACAGCGGGAACAAGTGATGGTGCTTCCCAACTTCGCAATGACGGACTTCGCAAGTCAAGGTCGAACTCGTCCTCACAATGTCTGTCATCTTGAGGACTGCAAGAATCATCAATCGATATACACTTGCCTATCCCGAAGCTCTTCTCTGGCGGGTACGCTGATCGTCGGCAACTTCGACTTCTCCAAGCTCAGGGGGGGGGCTTCCGGCGCGTTGCGGCGCGAGTTTCGAGAGCTGGAGCTGCTCGATGAGATAACGCGTCTACGAACGGAGAAGAACCTCCCGTCACATGTCAATGGTGAGTCTCGCGGAGCGTTGTTAACTGCATTTCAGTCTTGGAAAGGGCCGCGTCATGTTCCCGATCAAGTTCATGAGGCGCTAAACTGGAGCACCGAGGACATCGCGTCTTTGAGGCCTGAGTTGCTCTTCGACAGAGTGATCGAGGCCGCTGGACTTTGTAAGCCAACTTCATCCTTCGAACGCACTGTTAAGCGCACTCGCGCTGAAAATTGGACCCCCGTGCCTACAAAGAAACGGCGCAATGCACTAGCAACCGCGGATGTATCTGCCTATGACATAAACGAAACGCAGCGGGCTGCACCACCCAGTGGCCTACTGTGGGACTCTCAGAATTGGAGTTGCGCATACGACGCGTTGTTAACGCCTTTCTTTAACAGATACAAAGAATGCGATGACGCTTGGTTGGCTTCAGTCGCACCCGGCAACAACCTTATGCAAGTAATTCGTCATAATCTGCCGAACGTGGTATCTCATTCGCACCCTACGGAAACCCTGAGGGACTTACTGAGAGACATTTTATTTGCATTGCAGCCTGCGCAGTTTCCTCGTCAAGGCCACGTGGGAACGTCAGTTTCAGACATCGCACGAATCTTATTCTGGTGCTCAGCACCGTTCGCTGTAGCGGTGACGGTATGCCCGAGGTGTTCAGCAACTATGGAGGTACTTCCAGACCACGCACAGTGTTATCTCTGGCCTCTCTTTCCTTCTCAACCACCGCTGGACTCTGTTGCGTCAACTACACAACGTGTTCGCCAATTCCTAGACTCCAGTTTCCACGTCAACTGCCATGTCTGTCATTACCCTTCATCCATCAAAACGTCGCTGCGCTCTCCTCCCCCTCTTATTGTCCTAGACGTAACGGCGATGCCTCCTACGGAGCCGGAATACGTCATGGACCTTCCGGTAGCCGATAGCACGGGCCGATGGCTGCTCATTGGCTGCATATACCACGGCGCCAACCACTTCGTGTCTCGGTACCTCGATACCGATCTTACGCTGTGGTTCCACGATGGAGCACTAGGGAAGAGAGAGTGCACTCATGATTACACTAGGTCCCTCTCAGTTTGTGGTTCCCGTGAAGCCACCCATTACCTATACGTATACTCGGAGCGCTGAACCGAGCACACTTAGATAGAAGTTGAATAGAAGGCTGTCTGACTCTCTGTCACGCTTTTCGGTTCTCTCCGGCGTCCAAATCAACCCACTCTCCTCCCGGCCACCGTGATTCGAACCTCTTCGACACGCTATTTCCTATGCAGCCTCCGTCTACATTCACCCGTCTTCCGCAAGACGTGCTTAACCTCACCCTCGACCAATTGTCCCTCGCCGACATTCAGGCGCTGAGGAAGACCTGTGTGGCCGCCGATATAATCGCATCTTCGTACTGGAGTCACCGCTTCGACACCCTCCTGTGCCATTACTTCTCCGACACTCGTGGCGTTCTGGAGTAGTTGAACTTAACATCGAGCGTGTTCTCCGGGTCATTTGTTCTTTGGGTTCTTTCTCGTCCGTCCTGGCATCCGCAGAACCTCGACATCTACACCCCGCACGACTACTTTGCCCACGTCGTATCTTACCTCATCGCGGTCGAAGGCTACGACATCGTACGGCCATTGCCTCCGTCACCGTCAAATCCCAACCAGGGCGTCGCCGCGGCCGTCATTCTAGGACACCCTTCGGGGAGATCGGTGCAAGTCGCGAAGAGCACTTCCATGTGTTCTCTGCTCCCCCTCGCTTCATTTACAACTACCGCGACCATGGCGTACTGCACCGGAGACGCCTCGGTCTGCATGGCTTACCCCGTTCTGACGGCGAAGAGCAGGACCATTCTCAACGCTACTCGTCTTCTCGACTTGCAGTACGCTCTGCCGCCAGTGCTGGATGTCATCCAGAAGTTCGAACGTCGCGGTTTTGGCGTACGCCTACACGAGTACGCGTGGAGACAGGAGAAGTCAAAATGGGATGGATGCGATGGGGCGGATACGGAGTGTTGTCCACTGACGGTACGGTGGTTTGGCGACAAACTATGCATGCATGTACGGTTAAGGCGCTTCGGTACTCCCTGCTTAGTGCCTCCTCCCCTCTGCTTTCTGGACGAACTCACAGCGTTGTGGTGGCGGGGAGGAGTTTCGTGCGGAGGCGCGTGTCGCGGACCAGATGAAGGGATGGAACCGGGTGCATTCACGATGCCTAGATACGGATTGCTACAATAGAACCACGATGTCGCTAATCGTTCATGTCTTCATCCCCCTCAAATACAAAGCCCGTGTCCCTACGTGCAGTCGTGGTGTCAGACGCCATACGCAGGAACTCGTTCTCCTCCGCGACCGTTTTCATCAACATCTGAATACCTCACATGAGTATGCAAGGACGTCGAAGCTGCGTTAGAACGTACCATTGCGTCCTCTGAAGACACCAGTTTGACTATCGCCTGAGGTATGAGCATGACTTCTACGCCTCTTTTCCCCCTGGGAAGTCTTAAGGACACCGTCTGGAGTGTGACCGCTATGTCCACGAAGTCGCCAGGCCTTATGATGACCGGGTTCACACGACGGATGCGGCCGGATGCGTCCTGGCTGCCAGCCTCGATACGGTGACGGATAGACCACATGTGGTCAATTTTACCTGCACGACGTAAGGGATCTTCTGCGAAGGGAACGGTGAAACCCATATCGCGGTCTTCGCCCGGGCGTACCTACGTAACAGACGTTGGTGAGCCTCAACGGCACTTTATCTCGGCGTTTACGAGCTACGCACCTTCGCGAACACGCGCCGTTTCAGCTCAATTTTACCCGTCTCGCAAGCTCCATTGATAATTTCGCGAGCGAGAACCTTTTGGACTAAAGCGTAGATGTTGCGTAGCGCCTCCAGCTGAGGGTCGAAAGCGTCGGCACATCCTCCCGAGACCAGCGTGAGAGTTTGCATAGCTTTGGGCGCTCCTTGAACCGTGCTGTGACAGCGTCAGCTCGCCCTCCGTTATCGTCATGACCTTCAGTACACACCCATTCCAAGTCCCAAGCATGCCGAACGCAATGCGCTCGACGAACCCCTGCATCCTTATAGTCACTTCCGTTCGCTCGTGCTCGTCGCCTTCTTGAGGTTGCAACCAGGCGGTGGCCGGATTATCGATACCACAAGGGTCCACACACATCCAACGGCTGAGCTCCTCGTAGTCGAGAGGGATGGTTCGTGACGCAGGCATGTCGGACGCATTGGAAGGGTCACTGGGAACACGCCCTTTATTCGCAGGCCACAGATCGCGTGCGAGGGTGTGCTCATCCGCTTGGGTACGTCAACGCCTTTTCGAACAGGGTCCAACGAAGTACTCACCAAGCACGAATGCCATTGCTAGGTGTGAAGCGGCTGACTGGACTTGGGTACAACGAGGCGATCCTGTGGTGAACTGAGGCAACAAGAGGGTGAGCCCGGCCGCAAGCAGTCGTCGTCCGCTTATATCGACCCGCCGCGTTGAAGGTGCTGCCGCCCTACCAGAAGTGTCGAGCGTCAGGGAGGTCCGAATCGCTACTAAGCACCGTAACTTCTGGGCGAAAGCCGGCGCGCCGATCACATTGGGCCCTCATTTTCTGGGCGCAACCACCAACTCCATGATCGCGCGCCGTTCTCGATCCCTGCAGTGCGTACTCTTTCATCCTGCAAAATGTATGACATGATCGACACTCATTTGCAATTGTGCTTATACTCCTCAAGGCCACAGTAGTATATCATGAACGCCCCTACACCGTTGCGCACCGCCATCCTTGCGGCCACCGCGTCCGCCGTTCGTGATGGTCGACCTTTTCCAATCGAGTGTCAGTGAAGGACCTGCAAGCAGCCTTAGAGATGCTGCGGCCGCCTGAGTGATCGGTTGACACGGCCGAGGCTTCGTACTTCTCCAATCGAGGCCCGGAAGGTAGCCAACCGACACCCGTCCGGATCAATATCCAACCACGTCCCATTATCCACATCCGCGGGTATGCGCCACAAAGCCCCTACCCGCCAAGCTCTTTTCCGAGGACCGCACAGTACGACAGTTCTCCGGCTTTGCAATGCTCTCTCCGCCCTTCGTCGTTGACGGAGTCGGTTGCCTTACTAGGGCCATGCAGGACTGTTAGAGCTTATCCCAAAATGAGAAGGACGACTGCACAGAGTTGCGTCCTGCACGGTGCGTTCAATTCTGGTCTACCGGCCTCCCGGCCGTTTGTCTCGGCCGTGCTCAAGTGACACTTACCCTGGAAAATTTGCTACAGCGACATGATGTGACCCTCGCAAACGAAAACGCCGGGTGGCCTCGACCAGCGTCGACGAATGCGGTTCAATCTCCTCTACGTCGGTCAAATTCTGCCTTACCTGGGATACCCGACATGTAGCGCGGTGCCGTATAAAATGGCGCGCTCTACGAAGACGTTCGCCAGCCTAGTCTGGTTCGTGTGGCTGTTGCTGTTCCATCTTCGTAACCCCACTCTGTCCCTCCCACCTCGTCCTATCATGCTCACGCGCTCATCTACGGGCACGCTGCCGGATGCGAAGAGACGTCGGTACGTGTTCATAACTTCTGCCTTCGTTCATTCTTCTCACCTCACACAGCACGACGACGACTGAGCAACAATACGAGCTGGCGGCCGCTACAATCAATGACAGCGCCAACTCCCTCACCACAACGGATGCGAACGTCTCGCCCGATGGAGGGATCGCTGTGGAAGAGACCATCGTCACAAACCACGTGTCTCCCTCCCTTTCCGCTCCAGCGGCCATAAACCCCACCGGCGGCGAGGCGAGCGGACACACACCAGTCTTCGTCAACAACGGCGCCATCACTGGCCACACTACTTCGCTTGAGACGCTCTCCGCAATACAGTACGCAGAGCTCGATCCCCTAGATGTAGCTCTCCTGCGCAGCGGTGGAGACGTGATTGGGCTCATCACGGGAGTCACCGACTTCGAGTCACAGGGTAGAACAAGTACGTTGCCCACAACGACGACTTGCATTCATGTGCTGACTTCTCACAGTCAGATACGATCATAACACCGTGACGGGGGCCGCTATGCGTAATTTCGAGCACGCTTTGACTGCGCCTGGTACGAACCTTCATCCGTGAATTGGACGGCTGCTGATGCAATCCACAGACATCATCACCGACGACAACGACAATGACCAGCCTCCTCCTTTGGAGAGTGCGGTCGGCGGTTCGGGGGTGTTAATCCCCCACGTCGGGATCCAGATGTCGAACGTGACGTCCATAGCTCAGGCGCCGACCGTGCAGGTGCTGCCGTCCGTAACCGGCCCCCTCCAGCCCACCGTCGCGCTCACCACGTCGCGTACTGCTGTGCAACACGACATGGAAGAGCTGGTGGCGCCGCGCGGTAACCCCACTATGGCTGTCGCCTCGACGTCCCCCACAAACGTCGTGGGCCCCCTTGCGTTGTCCGTGGACACCTCAGTCAGGGGCTCTGCGGACGTCGGCGAAGTGGGAGGCGATACGTCTCTGAACGTCGAACAGCCGCCCACCGTGGTCACGCCGTCGAATATCTCCACCAACGCTCTACCACCGCCCCCCGCTGTCGCTTTCCAGCCATCGCAGGCTCAGGTCATCGCCTTCGGGCTGCCGACTGCAACAGCGTATGCATCTGGTGCGGGACCTACGCAGTTCGCGAACTTGCCCGCCGGGAACGCCGGAAC
>MNAD01000280.1:0-67876 GCA_001895945.1 Trametes pubescens | reverse complement strand
CACTGGGAATGCGACCTTCCGCCAGAGTCCAGCGGACGGCCCTCGGCGCTTCACCTTATCCCGGCGCCCAAAACGTCATATTAGCGCCTCATCTCCCCGATATGGTAACGCCTCCGCCGCACCCTGTGCTCGTGCCGCCGCGAGAAGGCTGGTACGCTACTCGTTAACAGGTAGATTTCGAAAGATAAAAACATAGAAACCTTACAATCCTTGAGAATATAGTGACTCCGTGGCTTCCTTTGATTTTTAAGCAGCACGAGGACGATGGAGGGGGTAAGTCCGTACTACTAATCTTATCTAACTCGCACGTAAATGGGCTGCTATAGCGTGGTACTACACTGGCTCCGAAGCTCGCATTAAACTGGGCAATTAGTTGTTCTGTCCTTGACTGCTGATTCGAATACATACAGCGTTACTTACTGGATGGACCATCCTTGTATATAGTTCCTTAGTGCTAACACCCTTCATTAGCGCCGAACGCGAAGGTACATGGAACGGCCGTTACTTATGAGTCTCGCACGCAACTGAAATATTCTACACATGAGGTATTGTGTTTATCAGACTCACAAAGGTGTTTTTAGTGTATACTTGCAACGTACCCTTAGAGGAGTCTCAAGATCCTCGCAGAAGGGCGCTTGATAACTTGTACCTGCCTCAAAGGGAAGGTATTCGCCTTTATCTCCTTGATTATCGCATTTACGCGCTCACGTGCGTCCGCCATCACCGGTCTGGCGGAGTCCGGCGGAGGACTGTCTCCCAGTGGATCAGATGTCCTCACGTCGCGGGTGGTCCTACCTGTCCCCCTCCGCAACTGATTCGACACGACGGGGATTAGCCCGTTTCCTTTGGCAGAAAAGGAGACAAAAATCCCACCGGCGTAGTTACCTTTTCGCTGGTTGTCTCTTTTTCTGACGAAAAGCCTTCGGAAAGGCTCGTGCACGTGATAGGAACACGCAAAGGTAAGCCTTTTCTTCCAGTTTTCGGAGGACGAAAACGCGCTAGTCCCCGTCGTGCGAGCGAGTACCCTGCTCCAACACCTCTCGCTGTCCCGGCGTCCAAATTGATGAGCGTTGTGTTGGAGAACATGACAGGAGACGCTCGATATCAGGCTTTCAGGTCATAGGTCATCAACCTCCAAAGCTTGGCTTCCTGATAAACCAATAAGGATTCCTCTTCTCTCCTATGAAATGATTCGTCTGAGCATGTGGTGCAAAATTGGCGCGACGGTGTCGCGCCACAAGCGCGTAAAAGCAGCAGTACGTGGTCACTCCGCTCGTCTGGTAGGGCGCCGTACGTCCTGAATACCCTCATTGCAAGCCTCCAGCACTTACTCCAGGGTGTCCTGCGCCGTTGATACTGCATCGCGGGCGCTCCTCCATCATGATAAGACCGATACTTTCCAGTGCATCATTGACACGGTGCGGTATATATACCCCTCCATCTCACCAGGCTTCCTCACAGCTATACAGTACAGACCATGGGCACGAAGCACACCGTGATTACGCCGTTCCAAGCATGGGGTCAGTTCATACGCTCACATCTTCATGTCCAATGATGTACCTTGGACCCCGCTGACAGACATCGCGCTCCTTCAGGCCACATCCGCCCAGCATGCACACTGGCGGCACGTATCGTGAAGCTTGACCGAACTGTCAACGTGACCTTCTTCACGGCTGCCAGGTTCTTCTACCTAGCTCAAGCAGAGATCTCGCGCAGCTTCGTGCACGGAGAGGACGCCGCGACGCGTCTCCGCATCATTGCCCTGCAGCAGCACGAACACCCGCTGATCTCGGACACGTACGAAGAGGCTTTCGGGGAGGCGTGGACGAAGCTCGCAACAAAGCAGCCCATTACATGTGCGAAGACTGGCATCGTACACGGGTCTATCCCCGTCGCCCCCAAGCAGGTCATTTTGGATGTACGTGTTCAGTATGTCTTATGTCGGCGAAGCGCGCGGGAGATTGACGGCACAGCTAGCTCTTCGTGCCAAGGACACATTCGTTTATCCGCAAGGAGGCCCCTGGCGTGAAGATCTACACCTGGTATACCTTTACGGCTTACAGCGGTTTCTACTTGTTCGGCCCCGAGAGTCTTGGTGGGAGAGGGAACTTATTCCCCAAGGTTGAGGAAGAGACGAAGACAGGCAAACCGTTCAACGTAGCGGCTACCGAGGTGAGCCGCGACAGTGGAATGCCAAATCTCGTGGATGCTCACGACAGTCCATCACGATAGATATTTTGCAATATCGAGGGCAAGGTCATCCGTGTCCCTGGCCTCCCCCCGATGTATGACTACGAGTACGATCCTCAGGTTGTGCGTATATTTGGCGATATCAAGACTGTGGTTTCCAAGCTTATTAGTCGATTTGTGCAGATGCCCCTCCCCCCTCAGCTTGTTGGGAACTCTCTTATCAAGGCCCACGAGTGCGGTATCCCATATGCATACGCTATGGTTCCAACTTAACAGTCCCCTTCAGGCTGTTTCTGAAATCGGACGGCGTTATCACCATGAGCCCTGCAGATCTCGAGCCTGAGGCGGCCGTTGTCGCATTTCGGCAGTGGCTGACAAGTCTAGGCAAGACGATGTACTTCGCTGGTCCTCTTGTCCCAGATGACGGGAAGGCAGATGCCGGAGAACAGACCGGATCTATTGCGGCGCAAAAGATCCAGGCATTCTTGGATCGCCAGTTGCAGGAGAGAGGCAGACATTACGTTCTATATGTAAGATTTCGCTATTATCGTGAGCCGCTGGTATATTTTTCTCATGTGAAAATCCTAGATTTCGTTCGGTTCGATGTTCTTCCCGTTGAATCCTGATGTCTTTGCCGCATTCATTGAAGTCGTGATGGAGCAACATATCCCCTTCGTGAGTCCGCCAAGCACCAAACGTTGCGTATTTTGATACTAACGTCGAGTCCCTGCAGATTGTCAGCCATCCCTCGCCCTTAGCTGTCTTCTCCGAAGAGCTGAAAGCGAAGGTCGAACGGTACGGCAACGGCTTCTTCTCCTCATGGGCGCCCCAGCAGGCGCTGCTCCGCCATCCTGTTAGTGTCCTGCGTTCAACTCCCTCCCTAGTATTTTCTCGCCGCTCAACGTTTCGACTATATTATCGTATGCAGGCGACTGGCTGGTTCGTCACGCACGCGGGGCTCAACAGCACGCTCGAGGCGATCCACGCGGGCGTCCCGCTCATCTGCTGGCCCTTCCTGCACGACCAGCCCGTGAACACAATCGTACTCACCGAGACGCACCGCGTCGCGTACGAGCTGCTCGAGGTGCGCACCGGGCAGGGCCTCCGCCCGATCTTCCGCACAGGCAAGGCGCCCACTGGTACGCTCGACGCGGTGCGTGCGGAGGCGCGCGACGTGCTCGCGCGTGCGTTTGGCGAGGAGGGGGCGCAGATGCGGGCGCGACTCGTTGCACTGAGGGAGCGCGTGAATGGGTCGTGGGCGGAGGGCGGCGCGTCGCGGAAGGATATGGAGGCGTTCGTCGCGACGCTTCAGTAAGGCACAGTTCTGTGTTCTGTACTTTGATGTGCGGCGGGGAGCCGGGTCTCCAGCGCATCTGTTCCAACACCCTCTCCAAGCTACAATACAACATCGCACAGACAAAAAGCAAGCAGACAGGAACACTCAAACAGCCACGCACCCACGCACTCACGCCAACGAGCCCTGCAACACAGAACCACACAATCAGCACCCTTCTTGTTTACGTCTCCCACCCCAAACACAAACACAGCAGCGGCACTCACCATAGGGTCCCACGGCGGGAGCGTCTGCGCCTCGCCCTTGTCGAACACGGCGACGAGGTCCCTGGGCGCGAGCGCGCGGGGCACGACGACCTGGTACACGAACTGCTCGAACCACGCGTCGCTCATGACGAAGTACCCGCGGTCCCCGGGCACGTCGCCCCACGAGTTCTCGACCTTGTAGCGCGCGGGCCGCCCGGCCGCGTCGAGGTGCACGCCCGAGATCACCATCGCGTGCGTCATTGAGGATTCGCTCGTGCGCAGCCGGTCGGCCTTCGTCAGCCCGAACTTGATGTCGAAGGCCGCCTGGAAGAGGGGTGGTCTGAGTGAGACTTTACAGAGTTTTGGGAGAGGGGGGATGCGCACCTCGTACTCGAAGAGCGCGGTGTCCATGACGCCTGCGTTGCGGTCGGAGAACTGGCCGACATCGCATCCGAAGAAGACGGGCTGTCCAGCCTTCAGCTGCTTCACAACCGCCTGCTTGAGGTTCTCGATCTCGGTGTTCACGTCTGTGAAGAACACAATCGTCAGTGTCGTATAACACAGAGGAGTGTCAGAAGCGCGTACAGAGCACGGGACGCCCGCCCCAAATATTACCGAGCTTGTCGACGGTGTACAGCTTGCCGTACTCGTTACGCGGGTCGTTGATCAGCGAGAACGAGTCCGCGGGCTACACGCGCACTGTCAGCTTTCTCGCTACATTGCACTATGCTCCTACTCACCGAGTACTTGTCGTACGCAAACGCCTTGTAGAACTCGCGCGGCGTGCCCGTCCACGAGCCCGGCTTCCCGTCCTTGTCATAGTAGTCCCACGTCTGCTTCTCGTCCGGGCGCGGCGGCACGCCCAGCGTCGCGCTCATCACGACGTACACCTCCTTCAGGAGCGCCTCCTTCTTCGAGCGGAGCGCACGCAGTGCCGCGTCCGCGCTGATCGCGGGGTCCGCGCGCAGCGACGCAGAGAGGTCGCGCAAGATCAGCGCGTGCTCGCGCAGCTTCGTCTTGAGCAGTGTGTTCACGGGGCTTGAGAGCGAGGAGTGCAGCGACTCGGGGTAGAGCGGCTGTGGGATCACGCCGTATGTCTGTGATGCATATGCGCGTCAGCAGGAGGGAGGGAGATGGAGGAGAGGCACACGGGCGGTGCGATGGACGGACCTCGAGCAGGTTGACGGCCATGTCCCATTGGCCGCCATCGCTGATGAGCTCGTCGGCGAGGTAGTAGACGAGGCGGTCGTCAACCGGGAGGTCCGCGTGTTGGATGGCCAGCTCCAGGTAGTAGTTCGACTTGTTCAGCTTGTCCCAGAAGAACAAGTACGACTGCGTATATTTTTCAGTCATTGATCGTAGACGCCAAAAGGGCTATATATTATGCAAGCATCGGGTATATACACGCACCTGCGAGAGCTGGAATTCCGACAGGTTAAGCTTCTTCATGATGTTGTACCGCAGCACGTTGGTGGTCGCGAAGAGCCAGCAGCGGCCGGAGCTCTTCTGGTTCGTGATCGGGCCGGTCTTGAACTCCAGCTCGGTGTTGAAGACATGCGCGTCCGCGATGTACGAGCTGCGCGAGGTGAGCGTCTCGCGGATGTTCGTGTGGTTGAGAATCGTGCGCGCGAGCTGGAGCTTGGGCGACTGCGTCACGTCGTCCTCCCACGCGTCCACGTTGGAGAGCGAGAGCGAGCCATCGACCGAGAGCGGCGCGGAAAGGTCGAGCTTCGCGAGGGACTGCGCGAGCTCGCGGGTCACGTACGTCGCCTTCTCGGACTCGCGCTGCTCGCGGATTTCAGACTGGACTGCCTTGGACGGCGTGGACCCCATGTTCATCAACTCGGGACTTGCTGGCTAGGCAGGGCAGATGTGGGGAAGAGTGTGGAGAGAGAAATGAAAGGCCCTCCGTCGACGGTCGAGGACGAAGATGATAAGCCAGCGGGGTTATTTGTGGCGTATCATGGCTGCCGGAGACGGCGGTCCCTGTGTGCCGCCTGAAGAGCAGAGGACAGCGCAGTGGACGAATGGCCTGCTATGGCGAAGGTGGGCATGATGCGTGTGCATGTGGGCGTTCCTCCGGGTGAGAGCTGACGATAAATGTACGCGTGCTGATTGGCCAGGACCTGCAGGTCATTCCCTGGCCAAATGACGAGCAGTCAGGCGCCCGAGGCTCAGGCAACGCTGAGCGCGGTTGTGCTCGCTTGAATGCGGCTTGCTTGCGTGTGTTCGAGGGAGGGCGGGGACCGCATCGGACCTTGAGGACCATCATGCATGGTGTATGGCATCAACTGGAGCGTGAATGAGCGTAAACAGGCAAGGGGTTGTTCTGATGGATGATACGCAACTCGGGCGTGCGTGTTCAGTGTTCAGTGCATCCCCGATAAGAGCGAATAACTTGTGCCGAGTTGTGGGTCCTGATAGATAATGGGAAGGGATACATCTGCAAAGCATACACCCGCATAGTAGTGAGCAACGTACACGATCAGCACAGCGAATCGTGCGTTTACAGCTTAGCTGAAGTGGGGTGCGCTGCGATGTAACGTGTTCCGTGACTAGTGATATCAACTTCTGTTGAAGTGTCAGAGAGAAAAGATGGTACGAAGTCGTTATCGCCTACCAGGCGTGCTAATGGGGGGCCTACACAAGTTCCTTGCCTACAAGTTAGCGACGTCGGAGCCGCGGCAGTGATGATCTTGTATGCGTATGATCCCCAATATAATTTCGAAAAGCACCGTTGGCCTCGGGAACGTGACAAGAGCTTGTGTCTTTAGGTGAACGCTGAGCTAGCGTGCCCGCATATGCGATGCGCTTGCACGTACATACACCTTTCGAGCGACCCCTTCCCGGTAACTGTGTGCAATTGATGATGACCAACTTGATAGCGCATTTACTCAAAAAATGAGGCTGATGCACGCAAGGAAAACCGAAGGGCTGCGAGAGCACTTAAGCTTAAGTACTTAAGTAGGGTGGTATCTCGACGTGGTGATGGTGAGAGTACTTATGAGAGCCGTAACTTAGAGTTTCTCGCATGACGCGTGGAAACGGCGAGCGTGACGCATATCAGCTGATCGTGACACTTCGCGGCAGAACTGGGCGCCCGACGGCGAGAGCGCCCGGCGTCCTCGTTCGAGGCTTCGAGCTTCGACTTGTGACTCGTCTCGGACCATCTGCTCCGTTCTACTTAACATGCTTTCAACTTATCATGTTGACCGCCGTTGGGGGCTAGTACAAACTAGCTTTCCCAAACACTAGTACTTGGTGTTTTGCGGTAAGGTGCAGTCGCGTTTGAAACAGAATCATTCGAGTCTTGACCCGTTTGTTTTTTCTGTTACAGAGCTCAGCCTTTGGAGGACTCTTAGACTTCTCGGCGTTCGAACCACTCTTCTCACGATGCCTGAGTGTGCAGAGTCTACCCGTATGGTCGTACCGCCGAACGTCAGTTCGGTCAACAGGTGGGACCCTCCGGAGACTGTCGGAACTTTTTTGTGCGCATCGCGAGGGCGATGTCCTCGAAATTGCCTCGAAATTTCCCCTCGCCTGGTCTCTCTTAACCCTCGCATCAACTGCAAGAGGCATCGCGAGGCATCGCGATGATTTGTTCCACCGCGCGAGGCGCCTTTCGATTTGTCCGACAACCAACTGCTCATCCAGGGATGGCGGGGCGCGGAACTGGCAGGCCTCGGTTTTTGTTTGATAACCATGGCCGACGCCACCGTAAAACACCAGGGCGCGCGGCATGTGGTCGTATACACACAATGATAGGTGAGAATGGCGGTCTGACTGTCTGCCATGGCGTATTCGGGCCGCCGAACATCGATGGGTCAACTTGAATGAGCCAAGACTGCGGGTTTCGTCGACGGAGGTTCGCCCGACTCTATGGTCCTTGCATAGATGGTACGTCTGCGTGTAAATCAGCTTCGCACCATCACTGATGACAGCGAGTTCTCCTAGGCCGTACCTATAGTTTATGTTCATAAATGCCGTCGGCATTGCCAACCATGCAAGGCACATGGACGGGATCTGTCGATTACTACAGACGTGAACGATGCCTCCCGTGGTGCAACTGGACCAGAGCCAGCTGTCGAGCGA
The DNA here is from genome assembly GCA_001895945.1 of Trametes pubescens. Taxonomy (NCBI): domain Eukaryota; kingdom Fungi; phylum Basidiomycota; class Agaricomycetes; order Polyporales; family Polyporaceae; genus Trametes; species Trametes pubescens. Next base: position 60,055 of record MNAD01000280.1, on the reverse strand, counting down.
CACACCGAGTCTGCGGAGGCTACATTTCCCCTGTTGTGTCTGTGGGAGGTGCGGATAAACGCTGCGATTTCGAGCTATAACGTCCCTGGTGTAGGCCGCCGTGTACACAAGACACATCGTCCAGACCGCCCTCGGGTCCGCCAAGAGCAACATTTCGGCTTGGCTTTCACAGCGCATTCTGGTGAGTACTTAGGACGCGATGCTTAGGGTGTCTTGCTCACTGTCATCTTCCTTCCTCCCAACACCGGCCAGGCGCGGAGAATGCGCACACACCGCCCAACGACGCCCCGGCCTGAGTACGTGCGCCCCTTTGGGTAGTGCTGGTGTTATTGACCGACCTTTAGCGTCTGTTTGACCGGTATCCAACCATCCTCGACTTAGGGGAGTTCATCAGCTCAAGGGCGCGGTGATTGTTGTTTGCGACATCATCCACAAACTCGCGGGTTACGAACTCTGGTCCGACTCGAGCTGTTGAGTTGGCAAGGACCAGCTTTACCGCTGGCACCGAGGTTAACATCAATCTCGTCTCACGCAACGTGCCAGTTGTCAGCGGTGCGTACATCCTCATCAACGCATGGCTTATCTGTAACGCCTTATTTTCGTATTCAGTGACTTTGGGATAGGGTGTAAGAACATCTCGCGCTCTGCTACCAGTGAAGGATAAGGACTGTCTGCCTGGTCGCGGGGACGGGGCATCCAAGTCGTCCACCCTCCCGGACCCCTGCAAAGGACTGCCTCCCGTGGTCACTCACCGACGCGTTGCACCTTACCAAGCATGAGAAATGCCGTCGCTCCCATTGGACCGCTAGCTCTTGTCAGCCATGCCCCGTACCCGCAGGCTCGTGAGTCCTCCAGCGTTCTCTGCCACGAGCTTACTTCCCCCGATCTCCGTTTCTCACGCGGCGCGTTTCTGTAGCCGCCCGCCGCCATGTCTGCAAATGACTACCACCGAAATGCTTGGCATTTCCATGCACTAAATTGAGCGTATGTCGCACAGGCCATTTCCGCCCACACGCCTGACGGTATGTGGGTAAAAGGCTAACGCACAGGGGTCCGGGCCCAGCCCGAGAAGCACGCCCGTAACACAGCACGGGGCGGCTCCCGCCCCGACGTTGTGGGTGGTTGTATGACTCGCGCACATTCTTGGCGTGCGGGACGCGAGGGCCGACGCATTCTATGCGTTTCCGCGGACATGAGAAGGGTCCGTCGAGTCGTTTTAGCGTTCTCAGGAACACGCGAACGCCCCGAGCTCGAGGCCGTGGGACGGGGTCGTGTCGATCGCCCCTCTCGATCGAGCCTCCTGAGAATGCCGTGCGTCTTCGGCGTGTCCAACGGACTTCGAGGCTTGTGCACTGTGGGAAGAGGCTCCGGTGACTCACGTCCCCGGAGCGAGCATGAGTTCGAGCAGGTGCGAGCACTTACGTTTTTCTCGCTCCCGCGTTCTGGCGTGTACTTCACAACCACCTGTGGGCGATCTAGGCGACTGTGGGAAACGGAAGTTGCATTACACATACGTTCTCGTTTGACTAGCATATTTTCCCTCGTTCGACAATTACGAAGGTTCGGCGGTCTTTCAGTGATGTAAATATTATGGACCACGCTATTTAGCCGCAATGGTGCTTGAATAGCACTATAACAGCATTCAGCATTCTCCCTTGAACGCAGGGTTGATTCAACTTGAACTTGCATAGCCAGATTTACCGTGCTAGTACTTACTTCAACTCGATGGTAGAATTTGGTTAACCAAAAGAGATGCCCATTTTTGCTCGAGAAATCCTAGTTTGATATGTGGGTGCGCCCATACAAGCAACGCAGCTGAGGATCTCCCTCCTCTGGGATCAAGCGTCACGCGTCACAACCGGGTGGGCGGCTGATAGAATGTGACCGGCTAGTATACCATAATTGCTGTTTTGGGCCACTTGTGATGACGTGACAATGCCCTCGGAAAGTCCCGGGTCATTCAGTATGGGTTCTTTGAGTTCGACCCCAACGACAACTTAGCCCTATGTTTTCGGACGCTGGAGGCAGTTGGCTTATCTTCTTGACTATGCAGATGCTTAAGTTCCACTTTGGGAGCTCGTGTACCTCTTTGTTCCTCAGCTCAGCCAAATGGGAACTCGATATTCGCTATATCTTCTCGGGGGCATATCCATCAGGTTACCGCGGTTACGGTATCCAGTGGCAGCTCGGCCCCGCACCTTTCGAACCGCCCAGCGCTCCGAGAGAACATTCACAGCGTACGTCAAGACGCGAGCCCACCGACCTCGCCGTTTGACGCGATTCGAAGCCTCTTTCAAGCACCCGAGTTCAAGGTCATAGTGCGCACTACTCACGCATTGAATAAGACGTCCGGGGGTTACCGCAGACTGGCAAAGTGCGAAGGCGTTGCCTCCATCCGTCACCCAAAATGTGCGCTATCGGCTCACCCGCGGGAGCTGTTTCCCCCCACGACCGTATGTCACCGAGACCCGTTCGTCTCCACGCTTCGGGTCCGGTGGGACCTCTGCAGCACGCCGGTTGACACTCGAAGAATGGACGGAATGTGTTGCCGATCTACGACGTAGCCGAAGGCCGGTGAACATATGTGCAGGGTACGTGTCACGAAATTTCATCAACGAACAAGAATTTTGACCTTGCGAAGTCCGGCAGCGACCTTTTGGCGTAAAACGTGCTGCGATGCCCATAACAGTATATCCTTGAACCGCGTCAGCTGTATTCTTTTAGAGAAGCGCGTTAAGATGTCATGAAGGTGACGACTGCCTTTGTATCTTCAAACTGGCACTTGCCATGCGCTCTGAACGGTGCTCTCGTCGAGTGAGTTGTCCCCAACAGCTCCATTGCAAACATTTTCTGGTTGCTCCCTTAACCGATGTTCCGGGAATTTGACTATTATTCTCTCTTTCGACCGGGAAGCGAAGAAGCGCAGTCTGCGACAACGAGATAGGGAACGTGTTTGCATCCCCGCCTCTTAACGATACCTTCCGCTCCCTTGGAATATTGATACCACGATCGCAGCTGCGTCGATGTGAACAGGTCTCGCGAGACCATGCGGTATGCTGTCCGTCAGAGCACCGCCTTCTTGTCGTCGAAGGCATCGGCTCCGTCGACGAACCACCGCCTCGGACCACCCGAAAGATTATTGAACGTCTATGGTGAGTGCGTGGTTCTTTCAGCCTAGCTGAGATAAGACATTGTTGACCATGGGCGCCGTCTGCGTTCACAGTGGCTTACGGCAACCTCCTTGACCGGGGGCCACAGCTGGGTCACCGCACCCGACGAAGGCAGCGCAGACGCGTCGGGAAGAGTGATCCGCTAGGTTATGCGACACACCGACTACGCGGTCGCTCCCGCGGGCGCGTCGCCCTCAGTACGCCGTGCCACATAGCGATTTGAAAAATCACACAACCCTGGAGTTGTGATTGGTCTGAACGACGCCGCGGGGCCATGTTCGCTTCGGCTCTTCGTGCTACGGCTTACCCACAATTCATTGGGAAGCCGAAGACGTCCTCACCGCGTCGTAGGTATATAAGGAGAGGGTTGGTTGCTTCGGCTCTTCAGACCACTCAAGCACGGTTCAGCCCAGCCCTCCACTTCCAAAGCGGTACACAATGGCCTTCAAGTTGCTCTCTTCTTTCGTTGCTCTCGCCGCTGCCCTCCAGGGAGTGAGCGCCGGTATGTGGCAGTCTCTCAGCGGGATATTTGCATATGTTGAAGCTGTCTCCACTCAGCCGCATTGAACCGCCGTGTGGCCTGCCCCGACGGTGTTCACACTGCCAGCAACGAGGCGTGCTGCCAGCTGTTCGCTGTCCGCGAGGACCTGCAGAAGAACTTGTTCGACGGCGCCCAGTGCAACGCCGAGGCGCACGAGTCTCTCCGTCTGACTTTCCACGACGCCATCGCCATCTCGCCCGCCCTTGAGGCTCAGGGCACCTTCGGGTCAGTCAGTTCGTTGTAATGCCGCTCCGCCAAGTCCGCTGACTTAGCCTCGGTGCACAGCGGCGGAGGTGCCGACGGTTCAATCGCGATCTTCTCGCACATCGAGACCGCGTTCCACCCCAACATCGGTCTTGACGAGATCGTGGAGAAGCAGCGGCCGTTCATCGAGCGCCACAACCTCGGTGTTGCTGACTTGTAAGTCTCGGTTTCATGCCACCAAGTTGTCCCGGGTGTTGCTGATGAACGTATGCAGCATCCAGTTCGCCGGTGCGCTCGGAGCGTCGAACTGCCCCGGAGCTCCCCAGCTCTCCGCCTTCGTCGGTCGCAAGGACGCGACGCGCCCCGCTCCTGATGGCCTCGTCCCCGAGCCATTCCACACGCCCGACATGATCTTCGACCGTCTCGCTGACGCGTCCCAGGGCGAGTTCGACCCCATCCTCACGGTCTGGCTCCTGACCGCGCACACGGTCGCCGCGGCCAACGATGTCGACCCAACGATCCCCGGCTCGCCCTTCGACTCCACCCCCGGAGAGTTCGACTCGCAATTCTTCCTGGAGACGCAGCTCAAGGGCACGCTTTTCCCCGGGGACGGCCCGAACCAGGGTGAGGTCGAGTCCCCGATGCGCGGCGAGTTCCGTCTCCAGTCGGACTTCGCGATCGCCCGCGACGAGCGCACCGCGTGCGAGTGGCAGTCGTTCGTGAACAACCAGACGAAGGTCCAGCAGATGTTCCAGTTCGTGTTCCACGACCTCTCGCTCTTCGGCCAGAACATCACCGACCTCGTCGACTGCACGGAAGTGGTATGTCTCCACCTGGTACCATGCTGTCGTTCAGGCCTGACCTTCGTGTGTCTGTGCAGATCCCCGTTCCCAAGCCGCTCAGGCAGGCGACGCACTTCCCCGCTGGCTTCACCGTCCGCGACATCGAGCACGCTGTAAGTAGTTTGACTTTGAGCGTTCACACGTTGGTTCTAAACTTGTTCTCCAGTGCGCGGAGACGCCCTTCCCCACCCTCCCGACCCAGCCTGGCCCGAAGACCTCCGTTGCCCCTGTGTAAGATCGCACGTATTTTCGATAAACTTTACGATGCTCACATACGGTCTTATAGTCTCCCTTGAAAGGCTTGAAGCTTAGTTTAAAGTGACATAGTCACTATAGAAGTTTGCCTCGTATGCCATAAACGCTCCATTTGGGTTTGTCCTGTGTATCGAAACTGACTTGGTGTATACTCGCGAGCGAGTTGTTTGTACCATGTATCATCAAGGATTGAAAATGTGATGTTGATTATACTCTATTGGATCGGTACATGCTATTCGGTCTCCTGTAGAGAAATAGGACCCGTTCCTAAGCTTAAGGAAACATTTTAATCTGAATGTTATGAGACTGAATGAATTCGGAGTCTACAAAATTAGTTAGGCTGTCACTGGTCAATATCGGCGCGGACTTTCGGGCCACCATCTTGGGAGCTCCTACAAGCACCCACAAGCCACAATACACGATCGATGTGTCGTGAAGCATGCCACTCTCGAAGAGATCGGTCTTCCCAGCCTGCGAGAAGCTTGCTTACTCCTAAGCCTCGGGGTCGTTGTGCGCTATGATCGTTGGTCACTATACCGTCCTATTCTAGTCGCCCGGAGCGCTGACCTGGAAGCGAGCTTGACAAAACTTGAATTGGGGACAGTCCCATGACAATACGTCCGACACTGGATCCTGTCCTATACAATCCTATGTGTATACGGCCCGCGGATAGCTCTACATTGGCGCGCGGCGTGGAAGCCTGGGAGGAGACCGGCCGGCAAGCTTCCTGTACTAGAGCTGATGGTTATTGGGTTCTATAGACATCAACACATACCAAGACGTCAAAAGAGTATAGGACGCTCTTCGTTCCCAGAGACAATATGAAGCTCGAATGCAGCCGCAGACATGACCGATGCGTCGTCAGGTTACCAGTACCGGTGAGATATGCACAGGTGATGGAGCACAATGTCTACCCCAAGGTGATTAGGCATATCCAACGATCGAGCGTAACATGAATGAGCAGAACGAGTTCAAGAGGAGGAAGGTCCTCGGATATTGATGGAGGGAGGAGAGCTACTGGATGACGGGCGTCTATTGCACTTGGTCCTCATCATACTCCAGGCGCGCTTACCAGTGACCACCGCCTACCATCTCTCGCGCTTTCCTCTCTTGCGACTGGCTATTCGTATTCGCTTGTCACTTTACCCTATAGCGGATGAGTAGCTATGAAGAGCTGTTCGAGTCTAGCGTGCTCGAGGTCGTAGCGCCGCAGCCGTTTCTGGAGTTCCCTGCCGACTACAGAGGAGAGCAGGCTCAGGATTGGATTGCTCGTCTCCGAGGACCGTCTGGAGACAGGAGGACAGCATTCTTTGGTGCGTATATGATGTATACAAATGCTAAACAACCTACTTAGCGGAGCGCAGACGAGAATCTAGACTTCCTCTTAACCATTCGCTTACCCTCTACCGCATCCAACGATGATCCCGCTCCCAACCCTCCCAAACCTCTGCTCTCCTTTTTGGCGCACCTTCAGATCTCGTATGAGACCTCATACATCTCGCCGTCTGCTGTTACGCCCGAAATGCCGAACACAGCGCGTCTTTCCATGCCGCCCCCGCGCACCCACTCTATGCGCCGCAACAGTCCTGGTCCTCTCCTCGCCGGGCACCCATCCATATTCCCTCCACATACCCCACATCCCATACCCGCTGCTGCTGATTCCGACCTCAAGTATGTCCAGTCGCAGGGCACGCCTTTGGTCTCCGCCATATGGGGTGAGGCCGACTCGCGCGACGCTGAGCAGTTTACCCTCCTCTGGGACTCCGACGAACGCTGTTGGCTAGCCGTGTACAAGATGTCCATTCTCGTCTGTGAGCATATGACGCGCATCTTGGTCTTCGCGCTCTTATAACTTAGGCGTGCGCTAGTGTTCATGGTCACCAAGGTTGCCGACCCGTTACTCTGCATAACCGTGTCGACCACCCTCCGCAATAAACCGCTTCCGATGACGCCGCCTCGAGCCACCCTCGCTACGCTCATTGAAGCTGCTGGTGGTCTAAAGTCCAGTGGTCTGGCTTCCCCCGTCAAGACGAACGGCGCAGCAATGGATCAGCCTCCCTCCGATAGCGATGAGGATGACCTCCTTTCTGGTCTCCAAGAAGTGAACCTCTTGGAGGGCTTATCAGCTGGTAAGTGTTTTAACCCGGTGACTATACTTCCGCAAGAGCCCATCTTGCACATGGGGTTGTACGGATGAACAGCGTGCAATAAGCTAGCATTAGCTTGAGGTGAATGTGCCATCGCTGCGCTAACAGATGCTTGACCGGTGCGGCTGTTCCACATCGAGAGCGCCCTCCGGCCTAGTCCGTCTCATGAAGGCTTATACCCGAAATCTGTTACTAGTGCCACGCTAACGTCATACCAGGTCCTACTTTCGCTGATGCGCAACATCGCTTGTCTCTCCCGTCGTCACGGTTGGGGTCGAACACACGTATGCACGAGTTCTCCCTCGGTCCTCCGGCCTCCGCGTCTACGAGCACGCCCGTCCCGTATGCCACGGGAATATCTTCCCCACCTGCCTCCAGCGGTCTTCCACGCGCAGCGACGCTTCGCAAGTCTTTCCGGAAGACTCTGAAGACATTATCAGGCTTCCGCGTGCGCATGCGCACGGTGTTTGTCCCGTACTTCCTACTTCCGCAGGATGCGAACGGCGGACAGACGCAGAAGGGGCGGCAGATCAAGAGCACAGGCGAAGACCGCGACTCCGATTCGTCCGACTCAGATCTAGACGATGATATTCTACAAGAGCAGGAGCAACGCGAAGCTGGTAACGAGGAACACACGGTTGTCCTCAGCGTTGAGATCGAGAACATGTTCGCGGAAGCTCACTCGTCGTCGGGTAACCCGACGTACCATTTCGAGGTCGAGCGGGCAGACGTGACTGTTGGTGGCACAGGCGCGCGAACCGCGCTCGTAGGCTGGGGCTCGGAAGGCGGAGACATCTTCCCCTTGAAGATTGCTCCAAAGGAGCAAGTCAACTTGCTATATGCGGTTTCATTCCTGCGCGGGCCTGAGGTTGATGAGTTCTCGCTCGCGCGCCCTCCAGGACTGGACGGGAAGAATACGTCTAACGAAGAGCTTCAGCGAGCGGTGTCAATCAACATTAGTGGACGGCCGTACGGGGATGCGTCAGGCGAGACGTCCTATCCTACACGCGTCTACTCATCGAAGTGGAATTGCGTACTCGACCTCTCGTCAGGGAGCGTCTCTGACAAAAAGCGCGAGTCCGGCGACCTCGACGGCGGGCAACCCGAGCTCTTCGTTCTACCCACCCCGGCGTCTCCCTTCCCTACAGCCCCGATGATCCCGCCAGCGCGCAACAGCCTGACGCCGCTGACTACTCGCAGCATTATCCCTCTTACAGCCGTAGCTGGTAGTAAGCGGCACACCCTCGCGGCTATTGACAACCCGAGCTCTGAATATGCGCGCATGCCAAAGTCACCAATGAACTACCAGAGTTCGACGTCGATGCTCAACCCCGCGAATCAACCACCTCCACCCCCGAACTCGAGTCCGACGCCAACAGGGCTCGGTACCGCCCAGACGCTACATATCCCCGCTAATCGCGCGTCATATATCCCACCCTCCGTTGCGTTCCAGACCACATTCCCCCGCTCACCCACGACATACGGCGCTCCGATGAGCCCGCCTCTTCCGCTTCCTCCGCAGAACCTGAACCCACTCATGGTGTACACGCACACACAGACCGACAGCGTGAGCACGATTAGTGAGGTGCTCGACCCTGCGACGCCTGTACCCACACCGACGCCGCCACGCACCCCGGCATACCCCGCATACCCCTCGTCACCGTCTCCTGTTCCCCCAACACCTTTCTGGCAGACGCCCGTCACGCAACAGTCAGGCGCAGGGTCCGTGGGTCCCAGCGTTGAGATTCGCCGCGAGCGCGGTGGAGGCGTGCCTCAGACACCTGGGCCGACAGTCGGCGGGTTCGGCGCGATTACAGGTGGCTTCCAGGCGATGCAGAGTTTGCAGAATACTGTCGGGGACCTGCGCACGGTCTCGGGCGCGGTAGATGGCGATGGCGACGAGGACAGGAGCGGAGAACCGATCGTGGTGTCAGTTGGCCTGCTCTCCCCCAACCTCGCGACCTCGCGACAGACAAAGGGCAAGGCGAACGCGGCGGGGCGGCTATACCCGCTCGACCAGTTCACACTTGACATCTTCGTGTTCAATCAGTCTTCATGGACGCGCCGCTTCGAGGTGAGCTACCCCGAGGAACGCCGACGTCGCCGAAAGACGAGGGAGGGCGGCTTGAAGGGCGGGGACCATCCACCTGGGTTCATCCCTCTCGAGAACCGCGTTCGTGTTGGGTGAGTAACGCATTCGAGTATACAGTGGTGAGAGGCACTAAATTCGCCTTCAGACCGCTCCTCCCGTCGACATGTCAGTCTGTGCGGATGGACTTCCTGGCGCTTGCGCCGGGTGTACATTCGATCGATACCCTCACACTTACCGATGTCCAGACGTGGTTCACGATGAACCTTCGGTGAGCACTTTCTGCTGTATACCTGCATTTCGTTGCTAAAGCACTTCTAGTTCTGTTATAGATGTAATTGTCCACGAGCCGGACTGCGTGGCGGGCGCGGGGGATAGTAAAGGGGATATATAGCTGTAATACTTGCACCAGAAAAGAAGAGAAACTGTATGGTACCGCTCCAGCCAGTCCCCGTCCTCCAAAAGCCTCCGCAGGCCTCCGAACTAGCTGTGACTATGCGTGTGACATCCGTGACAAGGAGTCACGAAGAGTTGAAGTTACTCGAGGAGCCTCTCCTCGTCGTATGCGTCCATCATCTTACTGGCCCGCCCTCTCAGTCGCGGAGGATGCGCTCGTATGATCACGACCCACAACTCGAATGGCTGAACCTTTCTTCCCATTGCTCGCAAGAGTCCGCTGAGGCTTCAATTTCCTGACATATTCTGATGATGCGAGGCCGCCGTGGTATCGACATTGACGTCGGGCCCCGGGAAACATCTCCTTCTCTTCATCTGCAGCCGAGTCTCTCTCACAGCGTTTTTCATCGGCACGACAAGGGACACCACCAACAGGGTCTTGGGGCGCATGCAGTCCGCTTTTACTTTTCAAGAGCGGCTTGACGCATCACCCCTGTGAGTTTCTCTCTCGAAATTTCGTCCTCAAACGCACGGTCAGTTTACCAGGATATCGGTCTCTCGACGTCAGGGGTATCAAAACATTTCAAGTGTGGCAGCTGTTCGCACCGTGTTAAACCGCGTTCACTCCTGGTGGAGCAGACACCGTACCTCACGACATGCCGAGAATAGTGAAGCTCACTTGACCTTATTATATTCTCCTAATGGCCAGGCCCAATATCCCAGGGTATTCTCGTCCCTGGGATGCATTGCTAATATTGGCTCCCATGCTACAACAATTTAGCCGCCCCCAAACCAAGGCTCAGTATTGCATCTCACGCACGCCTTCCTGCTCTGGGATTGTGATAATTGGTGAGCGATGAAGTAAACAAAGCGTTAGCCTATGCTACAGCAACATTTTATGCACTTGTCAGGCGAGTACTTACATGTTCAACTGGAACTGACCTTGTACACGTAGTCTGCCACGAGTGTGGTTGCCGTGTTCAATGCGTGCAGTAGTATGCTCGGGGTGCCTGTGGCTTCCTTCACACAAGGGAGGAATCCTAGCTCTCTTGAGAGGCATGGGAAAAGGCGCAATTAAACCTTTCAATAACCTCGCGGTTAATGGGCGCGTCGTCGATCAGTGTCTCGGAGCCGACACCATACATTCTCGGCGGGACCGCGGTGTCGAGCCCATCCTGGTAAGTCGTCAACTACAGCGTCATACTATGAGCTTTTTACCGACTCGCTTCTACGCTTCACTACAGCAGTCGACCTCATTACTTGAGAGTTGAGACGGCACTGGAACGTCCTAGGCAGACAGGGAAGCAGACAACGAAGCTTTGATCTAACATAGCTCCGTATCGCTTCGTATCTCACTTTAGGCAACTTCTGGATGGCCTTCTCGACTACCTGCCAGCCAAGTCCCCACTCTGTTGGTCTCGGTCCCGTATCTGCAGCCTAAGCGATGTGAACGTGTCGCGCACGCCTACCCGGGCTGTTGCTTTTCCGATACGCCGCTACTGTATGGAGACGAGTACGCGAAGGGGTTTTCGGGCGGCGAACAGCGTTCAGGGCACGGCTAGCGATACCAGACGAGCGGCAGCTACCTTCGCGGAGGGGCTGAATCCGTTCGAAGCGCTGCTTGACCGCCGAAACCCCTCTGTCGGGGTCTATCCGCTGTTCGCCAGTAGGTTCGTCTCTCACTGCTTTGGGAGAGAGAATGAGCTTATTGGTGCTAACATCGACCTACGTTCACAGTAGGTTACGGCAGCGATACACCTTGGGCACACGAATTAGGATGGCCCTGACGGGGAAGGATCAGGGCGATGCTACAGCACGCCGCCATTGGTCGCATTGCTCAACGTGACCGCCACACCAACGTTGTGGACCCTCCCGCCAGCGCGCTTCAAGACGGCGGGGTTGTGCACGGCACCGAGAATGGTGGAATGGCAGAGCTGCCATTGGGTCCTTGTGTCGATCTGTGCATCGCATTACGGCTACCGATCCTTGGTCGCGGAGAGCCGGTGAGGACCTTGCAGAGACACCACCCAGTTTATTCAATATTTATGAGGGTTCATGACAGATATAAAAGAGTGGATGCGGAAGCCCAAAGACCTCAGAGCACTCGAGTTCTCTGCCCCTCAACATCTCGGCACCGACATGGCCTTCAGAACCCTACTCTCCATCCTCTCCATCGTGGCAGCGTTCCAGGGCGCGAGCGGTACGTGGATAGCGCGATCGACGTCGACATCCTTTGTAACGACGACCTGACGCCTTTTCATCTGCTAGCCGCGTTGACCCGCCGCGTCGCTTGCCCCGACGGCGTGAACACCGCTACTAACGCGGCGTGCTGCCAGCTCTTCGCTGTGCGCGACGACCTCCAGCAGAACCTCTTCCACGGCGGTCTCTGCACGGCCGAGGCGCACGAGTCTCTTCGCTTGACGTTCCACGACGCCATCGCCATCTCCCCCGCTCTCGAGTCGCAAGGTATCTTCGGGTATGTCAGCACGTCTTACATATCTAGGACACCATTATTGATGACACTCGGTTGCATAGCGGCGGAGGTGCCGATGGCTCTATCGCGATCTTCTCCGACATTGAGACCGCCTTCCACCCGAACATCGGCCTTGACGAGATCGTCGAGCTGCAGAAGCCGTTCATCGCGCGCCACAACCTCTCCGTTGCTGACTTGTGAGCTTCACTTTCAACGGTGTGACATAACTACATGCTAACTCGCCGCCGCAGCATCCAATTCGCCGGAGCCATCGGTGCCTCGAACTGTGCGGGTGCTCCCCAGCTCGCCGCCTTCGTCGGTCGCGTGGATGCTACTCAACCCGCGCCCGACGGCCTCGTCCCCGAGCCTTTCCACACTCCCGACCAGATCTTCGCCCGCCTCGCCGACGCGTCCCAGGGCGAGTTCGACGAGATCCTGACTGTGTGGCTCCTCGTGGCGCACACCGTCGCAGCTGCGAACGACGTCGACCCCACCGTCCCCGGCTCGCCCTTCGACTCGACCCCGGAGGTCTGGGACACGCAGTTCTTCGTTGAGGTCCTCCTGAACGGTACGACCTTCCCCGGCACCGGCAACAACCAGGGTGAGGTCGCGTCCCCGATCGCGGGCGAGCTGCGCCTGCAGTCCGACTTCGCGATCGCGCGCGACAACCGTTCCGCGTGCGAGTGGCAGTCGTTCGTCGACAACCAGCCCAAGGCGCAGGCGATGTTCCAGTTCGTGTTCCACGACCTTTCCATCTTCGGCCAGGACATCAACTCGCTCGTCGACTGCACTGAAGTCGTGCGTATTCCTACTCCCATAGAACGTTTTAGACACCGACTAACCGGCGAGGATAGGTCCCGATCCCGGCTCCGCTCCAGGGCGTGACTCACTTCCCCGCTGGTCTGACCGTTAACGACATCGACCAGCCTGTACGTATTCCTGCCGCACCCCTAGCTCATTGCAGTACTGATCACCAACTATCTCGGACAGTGTGTCGAGACCGCCTTCCCCACTCTCCCGACTGACCCCGGTCCGGCGACCTCTGTCGCTCCCGTGTAAGTTCTCACCAATGTTTGATGACTGGTCGCTTACTAAAGTGTATTGCTTTCCAGCCCCCTTCCGTGAAACACCATATCAGACGCGGCGACGCAAAGTGCAATTGAGCACCGTTGAAGATGATGTGGTTTAAACCTTATGACTTCGATCTGGTGTTTGTGGTTTGTTGTATGGGTAGTGCCGCAGCTGCGGAACATTGTATAACGGGTATACACGATGTTGATGACTTTTAAATCCGCGGAGAGTGCAACCGTTGAATGGGATTGACCCCGAGCTTAAAGGAAGTCACACTGAATGCTCGATGCCCCACCTCGGTCGTCAAGCTTCGAGCTTCACCGCTCATGTCCATGATATAACCAGATCTAAGAGCGTCGTATACCTGTATATCGTACTTAAGTAGTACTAGTCTATCTATATCTCTTGAAGACTGGCTCAGGACTGGCTGAACACCATCCTGGTCCTCGGGCCGGAGTCGGACCGTCTCCGAGTTCTCATCTGGACCCAATCTGGACCGTTTGTACTTCGGGCGCTTCCGGACTTGGCTGGAACCTCGACGTTGCAACGCCGACGCCGCAGTGTTGCACGACTACGCTTTATGCCTTTGAATCTCTGGCGCGGTCGCAAACTAGTAACTCGGCACAGTGCACCGCGGCAATGACGCACCGAACTCCGTGAAGTCCAGGATACGGTCAAGCCTAACCTCGACCGAACTACTTGATTGAGGCCTCGCTCAGACTTGTCAATGTCAGCAGCATCCGTCTTCAAATGCGTGTTCAGCGCATGTAAAACTACGAGGTGCGCATAAATTAGCATATAATATTTGGATATGTAGCTGAAAACATGCTTTAGACCATTATGCACGCCATGACGTCGCGTGTCTACTAGGCATGCGATTGAATTCACACATTTCCCTCAGTCTGTCAAAATCTGCCCTCTTCTCACAGGTCTGTTATCGCGTCCCCACGCGCTTCTCCAAATACCAAGCTATAAGCAGACATGGGAGAACGCACGCTCTGTGTGCTATTCTTGGATTGGTTGATCGACATTCTGCATACTTCATAGGCACTGTCTACTCACGTCTATTTTGACCCTCCTTCTACCGGTCTTCACCCGGTGGTCGCGGTGGGAATACATATGTCATTCCTCGTGCATGAGCGGGAACATCTGCGGCATGACGACGGCATGGACTGTTATAGTTGATGATACTGTGCCGGTTCATCCGCCCGCAGATTTGTTTTTGGTACGTCTGCTTTTCTCAATCATGCCTCCTGCTCACTACTCTTCAGCGGTACGAAGGGATACGTTATCGCGCTTTCGTGCACGACGCTAAGAGACATAAACCAGGTGCAAATAAGCATTCTCTTGTCTTCACACGGCATGATATGCCCGGCCCATGGTAAAAGGGTCATTGCTGGATTCAGGCTACCGCTGCCTGTAACAACAAGTCCCGACAGGCAGTAGCGGATCTCCATGTGGCTCTTATTCCGCAGAGCTTGGCTCATTCATCGTGTGCCTTGGCTACCCAGGGACTTCCTCCTCACTTTCCGGTGGGGTGTCTTTCACTCCACCGCGGACACGATGCAGTAGCTTGCTGCCCGCCAAGAAATCGAAGCTATACCTGCATCTCATCGCGTGCCCACCTCGTTCCCAGTTGAAATGCGCTGCTGCACGAGTAGCTATACCAATGGGAACAGATCATAGTCGGGTCCACATCGCGGTTCCTGCAAGCGCCGCCTTCTCAATCGCTGGGAGGGGCACCGATCATGACCCGCTCCTTTGGCCAATGGCACGGCTCATCTTGCCGTTCCGTTCGACGCAGATCCACGGCGTCGGGCCACGCCTGGGCGACAGACAGGATGCGGTGTGTAGGAAGGTAAGCTTACTCTTCACTACCGCTGGCGGATATGAGTGCCTGCTGACCCCCAATGACTCGATAATTTCACAGCGTCGGCGACCGCGGCGGGCTCAGGGGCACACGCGCGCGATCAAAAATCCTACTAAGAGGCTCCGAGGCGTCGCACAGGACGCGGGGATTGGTTGCACGCGCGATGCGGCGCGAGACACCGACGCTGTGGACGCGTTGAACTACCACAGGACTGTGGTGGCGGAACATACAACAACAAGAATAGCGAAATGTATGCGCTGCCATTGGCCTTGACAAGGCTACAGGCTCCGCACCGTCTGGTCTTGGCGGCCCTGGTGCGGCGGAAGCACCATTGAAGACACTCTGTATGTTTCACGTCCACTTTTTTCTCTGCCTCAGCTGACAGGTATAAAAGCAGGGCGACATTGGCGAGAGTCTTCAGAGCACTCAAGCCTCAGTCCTCCTCGGTCCCAGTTCGACATGGCTTTCAAGTCTCTTCTCTCTTTCGTCTCGGTCATTGCAGCGCTCCAGGGCGCGAACGGTGAGTAAGAGTTGGAGTCGCCGCCGGCGCACATTTTGCAGTGTTCTGACGCACATCTCTGTTCTAGCCGCGTTGACCCGCCGCGTCGCTTGCCCCGACGGCGTGAACACCGCTACTAACGCGGCTTGCTGCCAGCTCTTCGCTGTCCGCGAGGATCTTCAGCAAAACTTGTTCCATGGCGGTCTGTGCACGGCTGAGGCCCATGAGTCTCTCCGTCTGACGTTCCACGACGCCATCGCCATCTCCCCCGCCCTCGAGGCCCAGGGCATCTTCGGGTACGCTAAACTGATTTCTGCCATTGGTCAAATTTATTGACCAGGATTCTCTGCTCAGTGGTGGTGGTGCCGACGGCTCCATTGCCATCTTCCCCGAGATCGAGACCAACTTCCACCCCAACATAGGTCTCGACGAGATCATCGAGCTCCAGAAGCCGTTGGTTGCCCGTCACAACATCTCCGTCGCTGACTTGTGAGTACCGGAAGTGAAGCAATGATCGACCTTGTACTAATCCGTCGGTGTAGCATCCAATTCGCTGGTGCCATCGGTGCATCGAACTGCGCGGGTGCTCCACAGCTCGCTGCCTTCGTCGGCCGCAAGGACGCCACCCAGCCCGCGCCCGACGGCCTCGTCCCCGAGCCGTTCCACACGCCCGACCAGATCTTCGACCGTCTCGCCGACGCGTCCCAGGGCGAGTTCGACCCGATCCTGACGGTCTGGCTCCTGACCGCGCACACCGTTGCTGCCGCCAACGACGTCGACCCGACCAAGTCCGGCCTGCCGTTCGACTCCACCCCCGAGCTCTGGGACACGCAGTTCTTCCTCGAGACCCAGCTCCGCGGCACGAGCTTCCCCGGCTCGGGCGGCAACCAGGGCGAGGTCGAGTCTCCCCTTGCGGGCGAGATGCGTCTCCAGTCCGACCACACCATCGCTCGTGACTCCCGCACGGCGTGCGAGTGGCAGTCGTTCGTCGACAACCAGCCCAAGGCCCAGCAGATGTTCCAGTTCGTGTTCCACGACCTCTCCATCTTCGGCCAGGACATCAACTCGCTCGTTGACTGCACGGAAGTCGTACGTCGCATCATTATGCTGCGCTCGAAGTCTTTTGCAACGGCTGCTGACCACCAAACGCATAGGTTCCCATTCCCGCTGACCCGCAGGGCCACACGCACTTCCCCGCTGGCTTGAGCAACGCCGACATCGAGCAGGCTGTGAGCACAAATTGGACCCTCACTGGCTGTGATCACTGACACATTCGTCCTATAGTGCGCCGAGACCCCCTTCCCGACCTTCCCCACCGACCCCGGACCCAAGACCGCCGTCGCCCCCGTGTAAGTCCCCAAACGAGTTTTCCATGTACGCGAACTTACAACTCATTCCAACAGCCCCAAGCCCCCTCCGGCTCGGAAGTAAGGGTTTCCAGGACCTAGCATCACGTCCCCGGTTATAGTCACGCGAGGCGGCGCCCCGTAGTTGACCTTATATGTCTTTTGACCTCGTATCGCGCTTGTATCAATGTTTTTCGGTCTCCCCTTGTCTCGCGGGGTTGTTGTAACAACAGCGGTTGTATCAGTGGTTTAACGTCGAAATATATTCGTTCTAGACATTGTTTAAGTTTTGCGTGCGATTGAGTACCAGTACGACTCGGAGTTCGAATATCTCTTGCAGTCTTAGGGACGGAGTTAGCATCCGCGTACACCTGCCACTTCGTCCTCTACTCGGAATCGTAAGGGGATGCGAAAGAAGGAACGCGCCATTATTATTAGCAGGGTTGTGTGTTGTGATACTTTGTGTTATCAGTCGCATGCGGGCTGACACTATAATCGACTTCGGGCGCTTCGACACCGGAGCGATCGGCTAACGACCTTTCCTCCTGCGGTCATGTCACCAGGTACTGCCATATCGTCGTCGCGTAACATAATGGCAAACCACCGAAGCCCTCCTCCAATTTGTGCCTGTACCCCCCTTCCCCCCCTTGATCTCCTCATGACTGTGTATCGGTCGAACGACTCGGAAGTACAACGTCTACTTCGGTGTAGAAGATAAGACCTGAACATCTTCTGCTTCTCGGCCCGTACGGTGACTGACCACGGCCGGGCTGGTTGCGAATGCCCTCCCCCATGGTCAATACTGATCGCAAGCGCGGTGCACTCACCTCTGCGTTTCGCAAGTATGCTACTAGTAGCACCGTATGGCAAGTCGTCATCATGATCGTGACTCGTCACTCCATACATCTCAGCACACTCACAATTGCTCGTAGACGGACGCTGCGAACGATGGGACGCCGCACGGGGTTGTGTGAGAGCCGGATGCATTGTACACCTTCTCGTTGGTCTAGGCGTTTACACGCAACCATGGGACAATGTCTACTGGGTCCGACGGCACTAGGCGGCATCGAGCGTCTCCGATCTCGACCTGACCAATGTCAGCCCCGGGTCCGGCGAGGATGAGAACTTCATGCGTCTTTGAAGATCCCGATCCCGCGGTCCCCAACCATTCTCAAACTCACGGGCATCCGCCGAAGTGCTTATTTCGACTGCCAAGTGCCTCTCACTCGAGCTCCAACTCGGGTTCGCATGCCAAGTTCAAGTACTAATAAGACTATAGTCGACGTCACCCTCTTGTACGGTGTACACACCAGCGCAAAATCCCTTCCCTCCGCGCAACGGTTTGCCTTGCCTTGCATCAAACGCCTCAGGGGGAAGCAGTGCCCCACTGGTATCTAACTGTCAACCTGTCCTTCTATCGATGCACCCAGGTCAGGCTCACACAGAGCACCGGCTGAAGCACGTCCCGAGGGCAGTTCACCCAGTACCTTGGTATGTCTCCGGTCCTTCTGCTTCTTTGTGAACAGGCTGAATCGTCTGTCGCATGAAATGTCCCTCATCTCCACCTGGTGGGTGCTACCAATCAGCCCAAAACATGCGGTGCCCCTTCTGCGGGATACCATGTACCCTTACTAGGACAGTGCTGCTTTCCAGAAGGCCGGCTATGCACACACGCATCTGCGCTTTCTCATGAAAATGCAGGCACCCAAGCTGCGGGCCGCGTCGGTCTGGCCACCCTCCGACGGCTCGGGTGAGCGCAGCTGCAAACATAGCTTCAACGCCCTTGTCTTTGCACATAGAAACTCACGTACGCAGCGCACCGGCCCCGAGGACATTCACACTCTCCCAACGCCATGGGTATGGGTCCTCACAGTCCTGGAATCGCTATGCAGTGATTGGATGAGTGCGTTTCGTGCTCTGCATGGTCTAGCAAATTCGACATATCGCAACGCATTTTGCACGAGAAGAGGACGAGTATAAAGGCCCTGATGAAAGCGCAAGGAGACCTCAGGATACTCGCACCAACTCCTCTTCCGTCTATCCTCCTCCTCATACGATGGCTTTCAAAACCCTCGCCTCTCTCCTCTCGGTTCTGGTCACCATCCAGGTCGCAAGCGGTGAGCAACGAAACGAACCCCTCCGCCTATGACGTCGTACTGATATCGCCTCATTTGCCCAGGCGCGCTCACTCGCCGTGTCGCTTGCCCCGACGGCGTGAACACCGCTACCAACGCAGCGTGCTGCCAGCTCTTCGCTGTCCGCGACGACATCCAGCAGAACTTGTTCGATGGCGGCGAGTGTGGCGAGGAGGTCCACGAGTCCCTCCGTCTGACCTTCCACGACGCCATCGGCATCTCACCCTCTATCGCGTCTCGTGGTCAATTCGGGTAGATACACATTCTCTCTAAGTCTCTATCTCGTCAGATATCTAATATTGGTGCTTTGCAGAGGTGGAGGTGCTGACGGCTCCATTGCCCTTTTTGAGGACATCGAGACCAACTTCCACGCCAACCTCGGTGTCGACGAGATCATCGACGAGCAGCGGCCGTTCATCGCCCGCCACAACCTCACCACCGCCGACTTGTACGCGCCTCCACCTAATATCCGTCGTACTATCCAAAACTGACAACATTTTCCACCACAGCATCCAGTTTGCCGGCGCCATCGGCGTCAGCAACTGCCCCGGCGCGCCCCAGCTGGACGTCTTCATCGGCCGCCCCGACGCGACGCAGCCCGCGCCCGACCTGACGGTTCCCGAGCCGTTCGACACCGTGGACAGCATCATCGAGCGGTTCTCCGACGCAGGCGGCTTCACGCCCGCGGAGATCGTCGCGCTCCTCGTGTCGCACACGATCGCGGCCGCGGACCACGTTGACCCGAGCATCCCCGGCACGCCCTTCGACTCGACCCCGGAGGAGTTCGACACGCAGTTCTTCATCGAGACGCAGCTGCGCGGCACGCTCTTCCCCGGCACGGGCGGAAACCAGGGCGAGGTCGAGAGCCCGCTCCGCGGCGAGCTGCGCCTCCAGTCCGACTCTGAGCTCGCGCGTGACTCTCGCACTGCTTGCGAGTGGCAGTCCTTCGTCAGTGCGTACTCTTTCCCCTCGACATTTCACTATCCGAGGGGTCCTGACATGCGGGGCGACAGACAACCAGGCTAAGCTCCAGTCCGCGTTCAAGGCCGCGTTCCGCAAGATGACCGTGCTCGGCCACGACGAGAGCGAGCTGATCGAGTGCTCCGAGCTCGTGCCCACGCCGCCGCCGGCGTCCAGCGTCGCGCACTTCCCCGCCGGCCTCAGCAACGCCGACGTCGAGCAGGCGTGCGCCGAGACCCCCTTCCCGACGCTCCCCACCGACCCCGGACCCGTCACCACCGTCGCCCCCGTGTAAGTTCCACATTACTTCAGCTGTGCTCGCATGGAGCTGACTTGTTTCTTTGCAGCCCTCCGTCGTAAATGACGCTGTAGTTGGAGAGGTTGGGTTCGAGGCCTTAGGTACCGGACTCAGTCGCTCGAACTAGTTCTCACGCTTCCTTCCCTTTATATGCCGGCGTATCTTCTTGGGTGCCATTTTGTATCATTGGCTTTTGTGTGTAACGGTCCACAATTTATTAGTGTTGACCAAACCACCTGAGTCACGACAGCAGTTCCTCGCGCCTACGTTGTAGCAATGTAAGGTACTGTACCCACGATAGTACCTGATCTAAGGTTCACACTCTATCATGCAGAGCCCACAGGTACCACTGATACAGTCGTAGATAGCAGAGCGCCGGAATTGGAGCAAACATAGGCGGCAACATCGGAGGATACCGACGAGGGGATATTGAGTGCCATTGAGTACTTGAGTCCCTGCCTAGCGAACTTTACACTGACAACTGTATACTTAGACTGCCCCCGGTCCGGGGCAGACAAGTCCCCCCTGGATTCGGTCTGGAACACCAACACCGTGGGGGTGGAAAGATCTAGCATACAAGCAATGTACATATGTATTACACGAGCGGGGAGGCGTTCAGCACCAGCAGTAGATACACATGAGCAGACATTCGATCGTGAAACGTATCGTATCGTGAATCGTGAGTAGTCGAGAGTAATTTGGGAACTCTGTAGTCAGCAGCAGTCCATAGGAATCAGCAAAGGAACGAAAAATACAGGTACAGCCTGGGCGGGAGGAGCAGGGACAAGAAGATCATCTAGGACCAGGCTGTGTCCGTCCGCCCCGCCGCTTGTCTTTCTTCGACGGCTTCGATATCTCGACCGGCCGCTGGCACGTCGGGCACCGCCCCGACACGTCTGTCAACCAAGGGTCCACACACGTTTGCTGCATAAACGCAGGTCAGTCGGGAGCACTCCAGGTCGACGAGAGACATGGCAAGCTTACGTGGAATGCGTGCCCGCACATCAGCAGCCGGAGCGGCTGCGCGCCCTCACCCGCATCGTCCAAGTGCAGCGCGTCCCGCTCCTCCTCCGTCACCCCCTCCACCTGCACCTCCTGCGTCCCTGCACCTCCACTTGGGGTGGTCGGCGACTTGGCTGCAACAGGGCTCTTACCGTCGGCCTTCACGGCGCCCGGCCCGCGCACCCGCCGCGGCTCCTCGAAGTCCATGAGGCAGATCGCACACACCGCGCGGTTGCCCTCGAGGCGCACGAACGGGTACTCGCTCTCCTCCCACATCTCGTCCCACGGTACATCTACATCGTCGTCTTCCAGCGCCGCGGGCTCCTTGCCCGCGCCGCCCTTCTCTAGGTCGTGCGCGGGGGAGGAGCGCGCCTTGCGCTTCGATGCGCCTTTGCGCCGGAAGAACAGGAAGCGGCGTTTGGGTTGTGCGGACGCGGATTTCTTCGTGGCGGGGCTTTTGGGCGGGTACTGGTGCGTTGCGGGCGGGATGGCGATTGGGGTGCTGCCGTCGGCGGATTCGCCGGGCGGCGGTGGGATGTACAGCACGAGGGGAATTTGCTGGACGATCGATTTTGGGAGCTTGCCGATGTCGGGGTTGATGTAGTGCGGGTTCTGGAGTGGGTGTCTGCCCAGACAGAGTAGGGCGATGTTCCAAACGAGCTGTGTGTAGAGACAAGAATCAACGACATTGAACCTACGGGGTACAGGTGCCAACCTACATATAGAACCGGGCCGAGGATGAAGACGAGGAGGCCGAGCAAGAATATCTCGAGGATCATCACGTAGAGGATGCACAAGATACCGAATGTGAGCCACCAGAGATGAGGGGCTGCGAACCGACAGGTGTTCAGAGACGTATATGCCAAAATGTGTGCCGTTAGGAACCATGCCAGTGAAATGAACGACGTGCACATAGAAACACTGGGTGACCGATGCACATGCGCAACGTTTCAAAATTAGCGTTATGTCAGAGCTACAGCAGACGATAGAGAGAACACTAACCGAGCATGAAGCGGAGACTGGGCTGGGGTGAGATTAGAAGCTGCACTTGTGGGTCCGATCCCCCCATCGTTGTTGTCGTAGGAGTTACCTGGCAGGCGACCGGAAGTCCTCGCTGGAGCATCTTCAGCACGAGCGGGGCGAGGCCGTCCATTTGTATAGCGCTGATTCGCAACTTCTGCGTCGCTATCCTGGCGTCTCTGCGCTCGCCAACTGTTTCCAGGTTAGCGTTATGGTTCGAATTTAGGGCGGGAACGTATGCGTACTTCGCCCGCTTCTCCCGCTCCTTCTGCCAGCTCCAGAAAGCTAACAAGCAGCCGAGCGCGACCCGGACGAGCCAAAGCGCATTCCATGCTCCCAGAGGTCTCTCACAGGCCCTCCACTCAGTTTCACCGGGCATGGTGGGACTCTCGTGGTTAGCCGAGTAAGCTAACAAAGTGATAATGATCACAAACTACCAGAGCACATAAGCAGCCATCCCATAGGTCATAAGCGCATACATAGACATACCTGCGCAAAGCCAAACACAAGGTAGAAGATGAAAGACAGGAGGTCGCGCCGCGCCTTCGCGTTCGGCCCAGCGTAGCCCAAGAGTTCCATGATCATACCTATGAGGCCGTCGGCCTGCAGCTGGTCGCTATTGCCCTGGTCGCCGTTGTCTGCCGCGCGCGGTGGCGTGGGATCGCGCCGGGGTTCATTGTACAGCGGGACCTCCCAGTTCGCGCGCGTCGGGCCCTCGTGGAGCGTGCCGAGAGACGGTATGCGCAACTCACCTGGCAGGTCGAGCGGGGGGAGCGTAGGGGCGTGCCGCGAGGACATGGAGGCGCCTGGACGATGCGAAGGGCGGACGCGCGTGGGGTGCGGGCCCAGCGCACCGCCTTCGGAGCGTGTTCGGCGGAGGTCGCGTCCGTCCATAGAAGTGGTGGAGGCGGTATGGGCGGCGACGGGCAGGACGTGCTCGGGGTCGTATGGCGCACCTGAGGCTGCGGTACCGTGAGGGCGTGCAGCAGCCGGTTCGACTCAAGCTCGAGGAGCAGTGAGGCAGTGATGACGATGAGTGCCTGCAGACTGCCGCAGATGGCCATGAGGGGTAAGGTTCATCAGATAGCTCGCCACCCAGACCACAGAAGTCCTCGTACGTACCTCTCCGAAGCGTTCACTGAGAGCGTAATGTACGAGTCAGCGCACCGCCTTGACCAGATGTAGCGGAACGCGGGCCAGCATGCAACCAGACGGAGACGGGGCCGTGGAGAAAGAGCGGCGAGCAGTCGAAGAGAGGGATCCTTAAGTATTCCCACAGCCGACACGCTTGTACCCACTGGCGCCTGCTTATACGCGCGTCGCGCTGCGTCGCGGCTAGCCCCTGGGGCTGTGTTTATCATTATATGATGTTGCCTGGTCCTCCGGCATCCTTTGGGCCAAGGCCCAAGCCTTGCTTTCAGCATTCGCCCACATGCGTTGCACCAAACTGCGGATCAGTGAGAGTCTGGATATAATGCGATGCTCATTTGTGGTACCGATCGGGCTTTGTCTGTATTGGACTGTCACGTTCGGGCCATTCTCCGTGGCGCGCAGTTGCGGATCCGGACTGGCCAAACCAACCTTGAGCACACTGCCCAAAGGCGCCTGAAGATTGAGGGAGGAAGGATGGAGATGAGGGGGTCAACGGCAGTCCACCAAACCCGGAGGAGCCAGGCAATAAGGACGTCGAGGGACACCCACGCGGCAAGTTCCCGCACTGGAACACACAAACACATATACAGATATCCGGATAATGATACATAGCAGACACGGCTGCCGTATGCTACACACAGCGCCTGCCCCACTCCACGGGCGCGGCGCCCCAGATATCCAGATTCTAGTGTACAACGGCCATGCAGCGCGTCGCAACGAGACCAACAACAACGCTCAGCGGGGACGGGAACGGGGAAGGCGTACAAGGTCACCGACCGGACACAGACAACGAACGATGTCCACCTTCTCAGAGATGAACGAGCGCGATGTCCAGATAGAAGCGGCCCTTCACAGTAATCGCGTGATCACCCCGAGACCCTACACACCCGGGAATCGAAGTGGGGATGAGCACCGAACGGACGCGCGCACGCAGCACCTGACCGCACCTTCGTCTTCCCCTCGCGGAAGAGCAGCTTCATGCCCTCCTTGATGTACTCGGGCTGGGCGATAAACTCGAACGTGACCGTCGCGCGGTCGCCCGTGCGCAGGATGCCCTGCGGGTGGTCCATGCTGATGATCCGCACCGTCTGGCGCACCGCCTGCGATGGATAGATGGATAAGTTAGCCTCCGGGAACGAGAACGAAGACGAGCGACGCGTCCGACGAGTGATGCTTACCCCACAGTGCAGCATGGCCTGATAGTTGCGCTGCAGCGTCGTGTTATGGCTGGGCGGCGCTCCGTCAGCCCGCGTCCGAACGGGAGCGCAGATCAGTGCTGGACGTGTACGTACTACAGGATGAGGACCTGTCCCTCGAACTGACGTACAGCTGCCGAACGCCGGTAAATGCGATCGATCGCGCCAGAGAGCAGGGTGCCAGAGCTTACCTTTGGGCGGCGTGTCGGTCTTGTGCACGAGCACCATGCCCTTCCGGACTTCGGAACGTCGCACGCGCTTCAGCGCGAACGAGACGCACTGCCCCGCGTCTGCGCTCAGCACGCGCGCCCTAATACAGGTGTCAGGTCAGAACGTGTGCCTGTCAGTTGTCGACGGAAACCTGGGAAGAGAGCGGCGGGAATGTAGATGGAGATGACTCGGACTATCACAGATTGTGGACAGCAGACTAGGAAGGGTGGGGCGGAGATGAAGAGGCTGGAAGTCGGACGCACCGTTTACGCTCGATGGTCTTGACAGTGGTAGCGTGGAAGTTCCCGTTCGAGTCCGGGCCGAAGAGTACAGCATCGCCCGCCTTGATGGACCCCGAGTTGATTATACCGTCAACGACGGTGCCCACGTAAGGAACGGAGTACACCTCGGTGATGGAGTACTCTAATGGCTGGTCGGCCGTGAACTTCTCCGTATCGCTCTCGCTCGCCGGGAGGAGGTTGAGGAAGGTACGGAACTATCACAACAATGAGCTGAACACTATACGGATATCCGGATGGGGATGGGGACTCACGTAGTCCAGGCCGTCGCCTGTAACATTCGATAACTGGAAGACCGGTGCTAATCTGGAAGAGACGTCTATCCTGACGTTCTTTGCGGAGTGGAGAATAGGCCCTACCGATCCTTCCCAAAAGCCTGGGACACAGCTACCGCGCACTCCATAGACTTGACGAAAACCGGCGTTTTCCTGCAAGTCGGTTGGTCTGGCGGCCTAGCCGACTCATCATGTCCTGGACTTACCTGCAGCCTGGGCTACGCAAGATCTTCGACACCTGCTCGACAGTCTTGGCTAGGATGTTTGGAGGCGTCATGTCGATCTTGGTTATGCATACAACCACAGGCACGCTCAAAGCCAGAGCTATCGCCAGATGCTCCTTGGACATGCCGATGAGCCCAGCGTTTCCACCGACGATAAGTATGACGCAGGATGGCGACCCCGACGTCAACCCGTAGAGGGTTGTCTTCAGATATCGTTCATGCCCAGCCAAGTCTGGCATACGCATGAGTGGTCATACGTCTTGGGACCATGCTGTGTGCTCACCGCTGAACGAGATGATCTTCGACGCCTGCCTCGAGATCTCCTCCCAGCCCATCTTCTCGCGACGGATAGTTTCCGGATCGTTGGAGTTGGCTGCCGGCGGCAGTATGGGCTTCCCTGTGGGACCGAAGCCAAGGATCTTCACAGACAAGAAGCGTTGAGTCACGCTGGACGTTACTAATAGTACGGACATACCTCCATGCCGACGCTAGAAGTGCGACCGCTCTCGATTTCGTGCTTGTGCCGGAATAAGCTGACTCGCGCTCGTCCACGACCGTCGTCTAACGCTCCTGTATGCACGGTAGCGGGTGAGTACCCGCGTATAGCGCATATAGTATCGCAGGTTACCTCGCGTCAACACGCCTAATGTGGTCGACTTGCCACTATCGACGTTTCCCACTACCGCGCAGCGAACCTCCGGCGTCGTAGAGACATCAGGTGGAGGTAATCGTAAAAGCAATGCCGCTCGCGGATGTTCCGGCCTGCTATCGAAGAGTATTGAGGTCTGCACAGTAGGAAAATTAAGCGACATGTTTCAAGCCCTGCGGAATAGGAACAAGAACGTGCCTGCCCTCCGACCTCGTCCACAGCCTTCTTCGTCTCCTCAATGATAGTGTCAAGCTCGCTGACCGTACGGGGCGTTCCCAACCAACCCTCCTCCTCATTCAACACTTTCCCCGCGAATAGCTTGGCCCCGGTAGGATGGGCACCTATTCGGAAGACGTACTCCCCGCGTGTTCGGGTAAGTAATGACGCTATGAGATTCCGCGCCTGCTCGAGTTTCTCCGGTAATCGCGAGAGGAGTAGAGGCTTTGGTTCCGACAGCGTAGTCACGTTAGTTTCCTAGCCACGAGCCACCATGAACGAGTGGGTGCCCCGCACCTGTAACCGTTCATCGATATCCGACAACGCAACATCCTCTTCCCCGGATGCCGGAGGTGCCGCTATTGGCTCCTTCCCCGCACTCTTTGGCGGATCAACGACCTCCGTGCTCTCCTTGCGCGCGTGGCCCTTCGCGGGGGTCTTCTTCACGTCTTTCGCCCGCTCAGCGACCGCGAACGCGCGCTGCTTCGCGACCTCGCGGTTGTGTATTTGGTCAATCTCAGTTTGGAACGTTCGTAAGCTGGTCATGGTGGGCAAGAGTATGGGTTTCGTAGAGCCTCTGCGGGGCTATTTGACCGTGCACAGAGCAGAACGAGTCAAGCTCAGTTAGAGTCGGATCTGAGCAGCAAACGCGCGGATGTCACCGAGTCTATAGAAAGTCATGACTCGTCACATCGCGACGGTGGAGCTGGCCACAGCGTACCGTCTCGGTTGTCCAGGGCAGACCTGTCGAGTATTCTGCGTACACAATTCGTCGTACTCCTGGTATGTGTTGCGAGAACGTACCGGAGGAGCGTAGAGAACAGGCTGAGACAACTTAACGCGAAGATGCCTTCGCATCATGGGCGTCACGCAGGTAGACGCCAATGCACGTGAGGCCACTTTTTGAAGAAGCGCCCGCTGTGGCTACACTGCAGCTGGAGTCTGCTCGACCAACGTGTTCT
This sequence comes from Trametes pubescens, assembly GCA_001895945.1. Taxonomy (NCBI): domain Eukaryota; kingdom Fungi; phylum Basidiomycota; class Agaricomycetes; order Polyporales; family Polyporaceae; genus Trametes; species Trametes pubescens. The sequence goes on along the minus strand of MNAD01000280.1, from coordinate 32,554 downwards.
CCCTCTCTCATTATCGTTTACCACAACCTCGCCGATCTCAGACGTGTACGCTTATTCTGTACTTTATGTCTGGCTCTTTGTCTTGGCGACTCTGAACTTTCACGGGATACCTCGAATAACGAACGTGGGACAATCCACCATACAGTGACATCTACACACTTCGACGCGACGCGATGTCATTCGCACCAGGGCCTTCGCGTTTTCCAGCACCACGCCTACTCCAGGGCACAAGACCAGGCGTAATTGACAGCTCGCAACCAGCACGACTTCTCCGCGTACCAGGCTCAACGCTCTCTTTCGCCGCTTTCGATCCTCTCACCGCGGCGAGCAGCGGAACCCATGCGCGCAGACGCCATGATCCGGAACCCGCCCGTCCCAAACGCATCGTCATCGAGACCCCGCCCGGAGGGCGTGGGATAGGACGTTGGAGGTTTGTACCGCACGCGCGTCGGGCGCCGGGGGTAGAGGATGAAGGTGTTTGGCCACGGAGGATCATCATCGACGGGTGAGTAGCCTTCGATCATACACGGCAAACATCATGAGACTCCTTGACTTCCGGCTGCGTGCAAGAACTTGTTGCGAAGTACAAGTGGCACGAAATCACCTTGAGCAGTCCGAGATCTCGTGCCATTTGTAGTTCGTTGCAAGCCTTTGTACTCTTCTCGATGTCGAGAAGCTCATGATGTTTGGCATGCTTGCGTGTTTCTTGTCCCTCAGCTAACTCCGTGCGCGACCATAGGGAGTTTGTGATCTGCTCCGAAGACCAATGGGACATCTACAAGCTCGATCCCGCCTATGACTGTTTCGTTCCGAACTTTCCGGGGGATCCGGTCATCACTCGCAAGCTCCCAGGCGGCCAGACACAAAGCGCCCCGTCCTCACAATCGAGCAGCAAGGCAGGTGCACACAGGAAACGTCATTCTCCTGCCTCCTCCGACAACGAGGGCGCCGTTCCCGTGTCGCCCGGAGTCCACAAGAAGTTTCGCGCTGTCGTCAACCTCGTCACGGATGAGGAGGACAGTGACATGGAGTCCATCACGGAATCCGACGACGAAGACGAGGTTGAGGAGATCGTCGCAGAGGAATTTATGCGCAGTGCTCCCAGCAATGGGCATGCTTCCGGGGGACGGAACGCCCGTCGCAAAGCCCAAGAAGCGCGACGGAAAGAACAGCGCGAGAAGATGAAAGCGAACATGGGCTCCTCCTCATTCGACAGCTACCGCTCGCGAACACCAGATATCGTGGATCTTACCATGGAAGACGACACTCCTCCAGCGGCCGAGCCAGCAACCAACGACGTCCCTCCGATGGCCTTTTCAACAGCCCCTCCGACGGCCTTTTCGACAGCCCCTCCAACAGCCCCTTCTGGAGCCCCGAAGCGTAAAGGTATGTAGTTATACGCGGTCCATCACAGTATATGCTCATGACTTTCTGTTCAGTATACGCTGAGGGTGATCAGGTGAAAGACCCCGATTATAGCTCCGCATATGCGAGCAACAGCAAGAAATTGCGAGCTGGGGAGACATTCTCCCTACCCTTAGGCACCACGCATATACCGCACGATCCGCATGCAGACAGGAAACGTTCACAGCGCAAACAGAGCAAGATGTCGCAATCGCAACACCGCCAGGAGTACGCCAACCGCCTCAAAGAGCAACGGGAACGGCAGCTATGGGAGGACATCATCGCAGACACTCCCAGAGGCACGCCACATGGCTCGCGGGGCAGCGACAGTGCGTCTATCTTACACCAATGCCCATTGTAAAACACAATCCTAACGGTGCTCGACAGGCGTTGACAGTGAACCGCGAGGAGACGCGCGCGCTCACTCGGATTCGGGCATGAGCACCGAACCGACAGGCACGGAGGGTGAACCGCAGGATGATGCGCGTGTCGACCCAGAGCCCGACGCCCACCCAGAATCCGGCACGAACACCAATCCCATTGACGAAGAAGAGGCGGCGCGATTAGCTGCCATCGAGGAGTCGCGGCGCAAGCTCGCCGAACTCGAACAGGACCGCCCGCTATGGGAGCAAGAGGCGCGGAGACGCGCCGCTCACGAGCGTGCGGAAGCGGAAGCCAACCGCGCGCGCCAGGAAGAGGAGCGGCGTCGCAAAGCTGCCGCCGCCGCCAATGACCTGCGTCAACGCCAGCGCGCCGCAGCCGCAGCCATGGAGACCGAGCGCCGCGCACGCGCAGAGAAGGAGCGCGTCGAGCGCGAGCGCGAACAGCGCCGGCGGCGTGAACGCGAGCGGTGGTCCTACGGGCCGTGGACCACAATGCGTGCGATCGAGCGATACAAGCTGCTCTCAGACGCGTTCGACGCGGCGAAGTTCACTGCGGAGGACCCCGTCATGTTCGAGATCATCCCGTGGCCGGTGTTGCAGTCGCCTGTGACGTTGCGCGTGGAGGACATCGAGTGGCGCTCAGTGGAAGATTTTTTCGCGGCGGCGCGCCAGCACATGCGCCCGCAGGACTACAAGGTGTTCGTGGAGAAGAGCCACAAGCGGTTCCATCCCGACCGGTGGCGCGCGCGGGGCGTGCTGAAGAGCGTCGCGGACGAGGAGACGCGTGGGTGTCTGGAGGTCGCGGCGAACACCGTTGCGCAGGCGTTGACGCCGATCTGGAGGGACGTAAGGGGTTGAAGCTGATCTGGAGGGATGTACGGGGTGGACGCCGATCTGGCGGGATATGTGGGGTCCAAGACGTTTCAGGGAAGATACGAGAAGGGGCGCAGCAGGCTTCGTTGGATTATCGCCATCTGGATGTACGAGGTGGACAATTGTAGCTGAACGATACCCGCTGGTGCTCCGAGAAGATCGCATTGACTACTCAAAATTCCAGGTGAGCTCATCGCTGGTAATTGCTCCTCAAAGATTTCTTGCTATTTGCGTCGTCGGTGTGGCCAGGTACGTGTGTCACTTGCCTCGGTTCTTTTTATACGGCCATTGCTTACGCCGAGCCGCTCGACTAGCTATCCCGAGGCAACACCGGCCTTACTTGGACTGGCCTAGTGGCGCTTGTGCAAGTGCAGGTGGACCCACAACCTCCCGCCGGCTACGCCTGGATCACGCTTCCTCGATTTCATTTTGCAATCGCTAGAGTCACGGCATCCAACACTGTCAACCATTCAGTTGTGTCGATCCAATCGAGTTCATGATTGACATAGCGTACGCCACCAAATGAGGTATACGTACTCTTCGTTCAGAATCACGCTCATACCGGCCGGTCTTCTGACCAGTCGCAGCTGCCCTCGCGTGGCCAAAATCATACCGAAGAAAGTGCCGCCGCAGGCACAAATGGGACAACCTCGCGTGGCCGCATCAACCACAACGAAGTTTCTCCATTCTTACTCCGGTCCCGTATATCACGCTAGCGATGCATGGCGGGGTGCTCCACGCGTCCAGCCATAAACTCACCGCCAACATGTTCCACGGCATCCTGCTCGCCTCCAGCTTGCTTGCGCTCGCCTCACAAGCCTTTGCACAAGCTCCTATCTACGGGCAGTGCGGTGGTGTCGGCTGGTGAGTCGCTGCCCTGCTCATCGCTGCGGCCAATGAGACAGGGTCTGAGACCACTTCCAGGGCAGGTGCAACGACGTGCACTGCGGGGGCAGTGTGCACAGTGCTTAACGACTGTATGTGGGATCGGTGCTGGCGCGCAGTTCCGCTAATGACGGCTCCCGCGCGCAGACTACTCGCAATGCATCCCCGGGGCTGCGTCCGAACCCGCGAGCACGGCGCCCGTCGCGACGATCACCCCTACCCCAGTCCCACCCTCACCTACGGTGACGGTCCCGCAGGGCCCCACCACCACGGCGAGTGGTGCAACGCCGACTGGGTCACAGATCCGCGCCGATCAGCCTCCAGTCTACCACTTCTACCTGCAGAGCGACGGTGAGCAGCGTGTCGCGACGCGCATCCCGCGGGGCCACCCCGCGCAGCACTGACTCCTATCTCTTGCGCGCAGGCACGAAGCCCGTGCTCGGGCCTGAGGCGTCCTCGGGGTACTTCACGATCGGCAGCACGATCTCCCTGGACGGCGCGGACGGCTCGAAGCTGTACCTCAACGTCGACGAGAGCGCGGCGACCTCGTACAAGCCGCTCACGTTCGACGCGGTGGCGAGCACCACGGACTGGGGCCTCGAGGGCGACACGATCATCGCCACTGCGCCGCGCCAGCTGAACTTCCTCGCGTGCTCCACGAGCGATGCGGATGTGTACGACGTCTTCTTCCAGGAGGGCAACGATATGCCCGCAGGCACCTCCTGTACGCTCGTTACGCTCCATCTGCCGTGCCTCTGCTAGAGGGTTTCTCGCCGGTGAAGCGGCCCTTGAGCCGGAGGCCGGAGGAATTCACGGCCGAGATGTTTGGATGTCCCAGTCTCCGATGTTTGTACCTCCGTAAAATGTTTTGTCGTGTTTTTGAATGTAGTACAACGTCCTGACACCACGCGCGAACCAAACCTTCGTCGATACTCCGTCTCTCGCACGTCTCTCGCACGTTGGCTGCAGGCAGTGCACCCGCGCGATATACACGCGACGCGACGCGTTTTATCACGTGCAAGGGGCAAGCGATGAGGTCAAGTGCGGGTGTTGCCGCAGTCGTTCCCGCCGCAATACGTCGACGTCCGCGCCTGCGCAATAGCGTCCGCATAGCATGCCCGAGCCGTCGTACGAACCTCTCCCCTCCGAGTCCGACGCACAGCCCGAGCCACAGCCTCCCTCGTCGCCCCAGAAAACTCGCTCGCGTCTGGTGACCGTCCGCAGAATCCTCCTCTTTGCCGTCACCATCACCCTCGTCTCTCTAGCAGCCTACCGATCGGAGCAGTGGTCTGCGGCAAGAGAAGTTGTTCCTGATTTGGCACCCGATATCTCACCTGGGAAGATTGAAGAAGACACAGTCAAGGAACCCGCACACCCAAGCGTACTACCCGCGAACGATACAGACATGGCTTCGGGTGGAAAGTACAGCGTCGGCTAGTGAGTGCATCCTGCATCTATCTGTGTATGACAATGCCCATTCCTATCGCTCTGCAGCTTCGTGAATTGGTGAGTCACTTAAACGTCGGCAAACCGTGTCATGCGGTTCGCTATATCACCTTGTAGGGGAATCTATGGCAGAAAGTATCCGCCGTCACTCATCCCTGTCGACAACCTCACGTAAGTCATCAAACCCCTTCTCGGCTTCAATATCGCTGACATTTAAGCGTAGACACATTCTCTACGCATTCGCGAATCTGAAAGCCGACACTGGAGAAGTCTTCCTGTCGGATACCTGGGCCGACCAAGAGATCCACTACCCCGGTGATTCCTGGAATGACCAGGGCAAGAACTTGTATGGCAACTTCAAGGCTCTCTACAATCTCAAGAAGCAGAACCGTCACCTCAAGCTCATCCTCTCTATCGGCGGATGGACGTATTCACCCACCTTCCACCCCATCGTCGTAAACCCCGCACTGCGCTCGAAGTTTGTGGCGTCTTCCATCCGGCTGTTGGAGGATAATGGACTCGACGGGCTCGATATCGACTACGAATACCCGCAAAACGACGAGCAAGCTCGCGGCTACGTGCAGCTGCTGCGCGAGCTCCGGGAAGGCCTAGACGCCCATGCGCGGCGAAAGGGCGCAAACTACAGGTTCCTTTTGACAGTAAGTAAACGTGTTCCTATTTGCTTCGCGGAGCGCGTGCTTATGTGGTGCACAGATCGCAGCACCGTGTGGCCCGGATAACTACAAGAAGCTGCATGTGCGCGAAATGGACCAGTCCCTTGACTTCTGGAATATGATGGCATACGACTTCGGTTCGTTTTCATTGCGGATATTTCGCCGCTCGTGCAAGTCTATTGACACGAAGGTTCTGTCGTCGCAGCCGGTTCTTGGGACAGCGTCGCAGGCCATCAGGCGAACATCTTCGGGGGCCAGATCAGTGCTTCCCAGGCTATCAACTGGTACATCTCTCAGGGTGTCGCGCGCGACAAGATCGTCATGGGCGTTCCCCTCTACGGACGCAGCTTCATGAACACAGAGGGCCCAGGCCACCCGTTCCAGGGCGTCGGACCCGGCAGCTGGGAGCAAGGCTCATACGACTACCGCGCGCTGCCGCTGCCCGGATCATACCTGTTCCAAGACGACAAGCTCGCAGCAAGCTGGTCGTACGACTACCAGAAGAAAGAAATGATCAGCTTCGACAACGAGCTCGTCGGTCGCTGGAAGGGCGAGTGGATCAGGCGCGAGGGCCTCCGCGGCAGCATGTTCTGGGAGCTGAGTGGGGACAAGGGTCCCCCACGCGAGGGCATGGAGGGTGGCCCGGGTAAGGAGCCGCAGCCGGGCCAGAGCCTCGTCGCGGTCGTCAAGGACGCGATGGGCGAGCTCGATCGCAGCCCGAACTGGCTGCAGTACGAGGGGAGCCAGTATGACAACATGAGGGCGGGGATGCCGTAAGATCCGCGTGGGCTCGCGCGTGGCGAATACCAGGTACGAGGTGCTGCCTTCGTGCCCGCGGGGTTATGAATCTTCGCTGACGTTCCTAGTTTAGTACGGTACGTATCAGATAATGGACATTGCTTCTCAACGACGTGCTTTGTACGAATATAATGGGTAAATGCCCTACTTGTATGGCACCTCGTAGACGTAAGGGTCCCCTGCACGAGGCCATGGAAGTGTCTCTTACTCGGCAGAAAATACTTCTTGGCCCAGTAAGTGCACACGTTCATTGGAAATGATCCACCCGAAACCTTGTGGATCGCCCTCGGCGTCTATCATTCGTTCTTGAACGATTGCCTTTCTAGGAATTGGACAGCAACCGAAGTACTGTGCCGTTACAGGCGTTCCGACGGGAACGACGTACGTGCTCACCTCATACGCCACCAAACGTTACTCCCATGAAGTGTCTAGAGGACGGCTTGAAAGTTGACCTGATTGACTATCAGAGTCGTGCAGAAGGGTAACCTTGTGCCACATTTCTACGAAGCTATAGTCGGCTGAGGTTACCAATGCACCAAACTCCACCTCCTGATGTTCTACGCGCCTCCTCCGTAAACTCTGCGATTGCTAAGCGAAATTCAGGCCACACCTCCCCCTTCCTTTCCCAGTATGACCTCTGCGTTCCAAAGCCCCAGCCCTTCGCACGTCCCAAGCGCACATCCTCGTCAGGCCCACCGATTTCCGGATGCGACGTTTAAAGTCCCGCGAACGGCCGTCAGCCCCTCGCAAACTCAATGGGCCCCGCGGCCTGTCCTCTGGCTAGTGCATTGCGCCGCGCGCACTGTGAGGTAAAACGCTCCGCATGCTGGGCTCATGGCGGTCTAGGATCGCCTCGGCGCGCTCTAAATCTCGGTGCAAGCTACACACCGCGGCGACCCTGACGCCGCCGAACCTGAGCGGGACATGCCCGAGGCACCGCGAGGCAACGCTGCGCTAAGCGCTTCTCGGACGCAACCGAGTGCAGCGGGCCTGCGCTGCGCTGCGCACACGGCACGCCTGACCTGCGCCCTGGGCACGTGTGCAGAAGCCAGGCAGAAGCTCAGGCTCGAGGCGCACTGCGACCACCTGAGCTTCGAAGCTAACGCCCTGCCTATCCCTACCTGCTGGGACCGGCGGCCGTGGCGGTCGAGATAGCCTCGGTCTGTGTGGTCTTGGAAACGGCTTTCATGTCGGCTTGCAGAACGAGCGATGAAATAACCGATATGAGTACGACGAGGTACGACGTCGATCTGCTGTGGAAGGTGGATGGCCCGCGACGGTGCCAGTGGGGTTTAGAGTTAGCCTCCGCGCGCTGCTACTCATGACACGCCGCCGCGCTCCTGCCGTCCGCCGCACACGCTGCCACAGTGCCGCTGTCACGGTCAGCGACGAGCGCACGCTCTGGTGCGGCAGCGCCGTCTGCGGCAGTGGGTCTTCCCGCGGGTCGTATTGAAATTTGCACAACCGTGTGCTTGCCATGTGGGCTCCCAGGCCAGCTGAGAGGCACTGACAGGCGACAGGGAACGCGTGCAATGCGGGTGGCCACGCACCGAGCTACGGTTGACATGGCCCACGGCTTGGAGCCGTGCCTTCCCGAATCGACAGGCGCGAAGCCGTCGAAGTCGCGCAGGCGCCACCTCGCTCGTTGTAGGTCCACCAACGGAGCGTGATGGGTGCGGCAGCCACGCGGTGATGTTGTACGTTGTACACACTTGTGGAGATTAGATCTCACTAATGCAAACAAATCGAGCAGCGGCGTAGCGGTACAGGGCGGTATAGATATACGGCGCGCGCGGAGCGGGCCCGGGCGGTAGATGGTGGTGGTACATGCGGCGGGGGGATTCTTCCAAGATGTCTCGACAATATACTGTCCGCGCTCTTCGCTGGGATATCGAATCGGGGGCGAGGGGGGCGGCCGCGAGGGTATGAGCTAAAGCGGGCGCGGCAGGAACTCGTGCTTGAGGCGTTGCGTCAGGGATCGTACCGTTCGTGAACTATAGCGACATCGCACGTCCGGTGCCGACGTCGCGGGCCTCGCGGAACGCAGAACGGCCTCTCTCCGGCTCGGCTTGTCCGTACGTATCCGGCTCAGGGTCGAACGCCTTGTCTGCGCGGACGTAGCTGATAGCCCGCGGGCTCTTGTGCGTGAAGCCTGCAAACGCGAGGGCTTTGCGGACTTCGAGAATCTCACCGCCATGAACCTTGTCTCGCAGCAGCGGATCTCGGGTCGCATCCGCAGCCGCACCATTGGCAGGCGCGAGGGGCTAGCCGTCGCACGATTGATCAACACTGATCACACAACGGAAGCGTGGTGCGTATCTGTGACTCACCTCGGCGGGGATGTCGTCGTCGAAGTGCCTGGTGTCTTCCGGGCTGCGTAGCTCGGGTCGGTAGGGCGCCGGATATCTGTGGATATTCTCCCAGTCGACGCCTCTGAACCACGGATGTGTCTGCGCAGACATCAGCGGTGAAGCGAGCTCGGACCCGGCGGGTGCAGACCTTGATCAGGTGTGCCCCGTCCACGCTGCCCATGGTGCCCTGCGGCGTGATGAAACCGCTGCGCCTTGCCTGCACGATCATGGAGTTGGGCCTGCTAACGGAGGACGAGGCCTGCGATCCGAGACGGTCTTCCGGCTCGCAGAGGAGCTGCTCCATCAGATTGACCGCTTCGTGGGAGACCTTAGGGCGGGAGGGGAAACGGAGTGACTGCTTCCAGTTCAGTATCTTCTGCCGGGTGACGTGCCTCTGTTTCACAAATGACGAGACGTCACACGAGGGAGGGTGAGTGGCTGGGTGTACAAAGAAAGCACAGCGACTGACCGAGTTGCTGACGAAGGGGGGGAAGCTGGCCAGGCAGGCGGTGTCAGTGAAGGTTGGCCGGGACAATCGAGCCGAGCTGACGTACCCGTAGAGACACTCGAACATGATGACCCCTAAGCTCCACCAGTCGCACGAGAACGTGTATCCATGGCCTCTGATGACTTCCGGGGACACTGACGGAGCGACAACACGTCAGCGAGAAGCAGGAAGCAGCACGCACACCCTGAACGCTCACTGTACGAGTTCGTCCCGCAGCTGACGTGGCAGGGAAGGCGGTCGTGATGGACGTTAATGTGGCGACAACCCGGACATCGCGCAGACACTCACACGGAGTATGCCAACTGGATGGTGGTACGACGGACGGTGATTAGATGCCAGGTCAATGCTGTGGATGGGGGTTGACAGGGAGGCGTGGCCTACCTTGCGGCGGTGTTTCTCCCTCCATGTGAAGACCCCACTCTGGCCGTCTCCGCCGCCCATGAGTCGCTCGACTTCCTTGCGGTCGAGGCGCTTGGTCCGCGTGCCATCTCCGAGGCCGTGACTTTCTTCGAGGTCGATGCCATGCTTGTGAAGCAGATGCAGGCGTTGTTGCTCGTAGTCTATCAGGAATATGGTGAGCCCGGACGCTGTGAAAGGGGAAAGGGAAAACACAGACAGGAGGTGTCGTGCGCCCAGTGCAGGTCGGTGCTGTGAGCGAGGCGGTGGGGGAGAAGGGGGAGGGAATTGTCAGAGGGTGTGCTCCCGGCCTGTGGGAAGGAATCACTCACGCGAGGCCGAAGTCGCTCAGCTTGATGTGTCCTTCCGGGTCGAATAAAAAGTTCTGTGGGGGAGGGGAACGATATGAGCTTCCGCCGGACTCCGGCACCACACCGATGCCCATTGTCCTGGCATCCAGCGGTGGAATTGTTCGAAATACCCACGTCCGGCTTAATGTCCCGATGAATGAACCCATGCTTGTGACATGATTCGATAGCTAGGACCATCTGCGCGCCGCAGCCCAGGAAATAGCAGAAATGAACGGAGTAAAATCCACGTATGAGCAATCCTCAGCGCGTGATTAGAAGGAAATGAAGCCGGACCTCTGCGACGTAAAACCGGGTGAAATCTTCTTCAAATACGTCCCTTTCTATCAGTAGGTTGAGGAGATCGCCACCGCCCATGTATTGTAGTACCTATCAGATATGAAATCGAAATGAAATCAGTGCGCTCCATATGATGCGGGAGAGGCATGAACGGGCGGGCGCATACCAGATAGAGATGGTCGCGATCCTGAAAGCTGTAGAAAAGCTTTACTATCCATTCGGCACCTCCGGGGGTATTGACGAGGGAGGCCGATCGCAGTAGGTCGCGCTCCGCCCGCACATGTCCTTCTTGTCCTTTCCGCAACATGTCCGTCTTTCGCAGCTGTGATAAGTGGACGCGACTATTGTTCAGCGCAAATGACGGCGACAATGTATATGTCTGTCACCTGTTTCATGGCAAATAGCTGCCCCGTGGAACGCTCGCGAACAAGAGAGACAACCCCAAATGCACCTAGACCACACAATAGACAAGAGATCAGCTAGCCGAATGACGTTCACATGGAGCAGCCGAACCATGTCCGATTGTCTGAAGCTTGACGAACGCGTTGACATCGACCTTCCGACGGCGCTCACGCAGATATTCTGTTTCGTTCTGACGCCAACGGCGGCGGATATTCTCCTTATGGCCCTCGCTCATCTGCATACCTGCCATCTCCTTCTCGAGCGCTACGCGCCTCTGCTCACGGGAAGGCGGGTGACGGAAAAGAGGAAAGTATAGGTTTTCGAAATATATCTTGGCGGCGACGGCTTTCTCCAGCGTGGCAAGTGACGGGGTGATCGGCTTCTTGGGGCGGGGAGTAGGTATTTCGGGGAGGTCCTTATCTGGATCCATAGCGGCTGCATCTTCTTGCTCGTGTTCGGGATGCACAGGCAGGCCCGCAGTCCACCGAATGGTAGAGTTACCCGGTAATCCTAGACTCGGAGACAGCTGAGCCGGAGTGGGAGACGGCGGAGATTGCATGGTCGGTGAGTGCGGCTGGAATGTTGGTGACACCGGAGCGGCGAAGGAAACGTTCTCCCGCGCAGCAGTTGTGATAATGGACGACGTCGTAGTGCTCATGCCATTTACAACCCTGAGAGGCGGAGGTGAAGGCGCATCGCTCGGTGTGGGCTTCATTGCGCTCACGACTTCGTTAATCGCGCGAGCTTGGTTTGTGTACCTGATCAAATTCTTGATAGGGTCGGCCCAGCGAGGATCTATCTCTATGGTTTAGGCAAATGGGCGGATGTCATATGGACTCGCACTTGCCTCCTAGTTTGCCCTGCCCTTCCGGACCCCAGCGGGTGAGAAGTGCTTCCGCCTGGTCGGCATCGGAGGCGTGGACAAGGTGGCTGGAATAGCACGCATGTTCTCAACCCTGGGCTCGGACAAACAGGAATAGAACGTACATGAATCCTGTGGGCTTCGATACCATATCCTTACTTATTCTCCTCGCTTTCAGATTCCTCGGTAACGCAGGAGCAACAGGAGGTGTCGGCGGAGCTGGCTGTTTCGGAGCGGCAGGCACATTGCTTTCAATCTCCTCATATCTCGGGCCAGCAATGGGCTCGGGGTCAGGGCTCGGAGCGCGCGGCCAGAAGAGTCGCGAGGGCGACGGGGTGGACGGAATGGAAGGGATTAGCGAGAGAAGGTCATAGAAACCCTTGTGCAGGAGTGTTCCGCCCCTGAGCGTCGCCGAAGGCGCCTCGTATTCAGGTGTAGACGGAGCCGGGGGAGCATTGGCGGGATGGTATGGATACGGCGCGATGAAGCTTGAGGGATTCCCGTACGGGTACATGTCGGGGAGACCGCCTGGGATGGCGCCGTGCGGATAGAAGGAGTCCCATTCATTGCGGGGCGCGCTGACTGGCGGGGTCGGAAGCGGGCGACGCGGCGAGGCCATGGTCGTCGAGCGCGAGCTCGAGGTCGTCGTCGCGGTCGGCGTCAGGGAGGGACGGGACGCGCTCCGCCACCCTGTGCCTCGGACCGCGACTGGCCCGATTCGGCAATCATGTCTGGTGACGGGTCACCTGTCACGTACGTACAAACGAAAACAACGGTTCGCCTTGTCCTCGACCTCGTGTCGCCCCTGCCGCTCCCACTTCCCCGGGCGAGCGAACGCTGGCCAGAAGCCGCCCTCCACTGCGTCGTGTTGTGCCCTCCACACTTCTGCGCCAGTATCAGCACATCGATTGCCAACGGCGGCGACCACGCCTCCCCAGCCAGCCGGGTCTACAGAAGCCGATCACAGCTCGCGCACCTGTCCGAGCCGTACACAACGCCCGGCAGTCCCGTGAAGCTGCAGCGGACTCTGGCAAGAAGCTGCATCGCAAAGTTTATCTATTGCTCTCGGCCTCTTCAGGAATTGCGTCTGCCCGATCGATCTGGTGATTCAGCCACTTATTCGACACCGCCGTCGTTTCCTTTGCATTTTCTACCGTCTTCGCCAAACTGCGCCTGCCTATCGCGTACGGCCTGCTCGCCGCGCCGAGCGATGCGGCATTTCATACTGCTCGTGAATACCGGGTCGGCCCTCGATTTAGTAACAAGCGGAGAGTCCCGTGCGCCCAACAGAACGTCTCGCGCCCGGGCGACTCCCGGCCGTTAAATTAATGTGGGACCTCCGCCGAGTCGTCACCACTAGAACGGCGGCCTCTTCCGGAGCAAATTCGCTGCCCCGAGCCCTGTCGGCCGCACAGGGACTGGGGGATTCGCCGAACGGGTCCCCCAACCGTGATGCAGCACGGAGGGAGACACGAGGCAAAACTTGATACTCTGGCGCTATCCCTGGACATGCACCCGGACGCTTCCCTCGTCCGTAAAACGCGCGTCCGATCCATCTGCTGATGCAGGCAAACGCATCCTCGCATCTCGCCCCCCTAGTTCCCAGTCTTGACGTCGGCCCCTCATAGCCTCTCCCAGTCTCGCCGTTTTAGCAACACTCTGTCGTTCCGAGGCACGCTCTGCCCACTACCCTGTGCCTCGTGTTTGCCTTGGACGTCACTCTGCTTGCTTGGTGGTTGAGGTGCGCTGCAACACGCCTGACGGTAGCCGCGGCTGGTTTCCAGCTCCCCCGTCCGACGTGCGTGGTGGTGAACTGGCGCAATCCAGTGTTCGCTCAGGGGGATTGGCCATGCGCGGACCGGATGCTTCATCGCCTACTTCGACTACAAATTGAAGGCCCAGAGGACCTTCCGACGATCCCAACATCGCCCACTTCACATATTCCATGTCGAATCAGCAACACCCGGACGACCACTTTCATTACGGTTGTTTCCCGCGTCCCAACCGAAGAGGCACCCCGACAGGCAACAACAACAACGCCAACAACAATAACAACGGCTCCCGACGCGGACTATTTCATCTCGGACAGGGTGGGCGAACTGTGCTGCCTCCTCTTTTTGCGCCGTTTCGAACCTCACGCTCTCCAGGTCTGTTCTCCTTCGGAGTACCTTATACTGTATGAATGAACTCAACCGTCTCTACTCAATGCAGTTCCTGACCCTTCTCATCAATTTCCCCAGCAAGATCCCCTACAGCCTCGGAACGATCCCAGCATAGCGCCCTACGGTCAGCCCGGCTGGCCAGTCAATCAAGGTACGTATGCCGTCCACCACGTTCTTTCACGTACTCATGACGTCTACCTCCGCTCTGCCTGCCACACAGCCCAACCTCATCCGCAAGGCGTGCCCTTCTCATCAGATCCCCGATACCAAGCACAGACCCCTTACGGCTCATACCCATCTCGCTCATCGCCGAACAACATGATCGGGAACCCTCACGACCGTACATTACCCCCACTTAATCCTCAATCGCAGATGCACCCCCACATCCCAATGACGGCAGCAGGCCAAGTTCGCTCGCCCAACAGCGGCTATCCGACCTACGCTCCCTTCCCTCAGCAGCACCAGCAGCAGCAAAACAGCTTCTACCCCAACGCTCCTGATGCTCGTCAACTCCCCCCATCTATCCCTATGCCACCTTTCGACGCACCATCGGGCCTCACACAAAGGCGCGGGTCGATGGTAGACAGGTCGGCCCCCATGCGCCCCGGCGTCGGGCACAGCTCGTCCCCATACCCGCGCGTCCCCTCCGTAGTCCAGCCTACGTCCTACGCACCCGAACCCCAGGCGGAACCCGTCAAGAAGAAGCGCAAGCGCGCCGACGCTGAGCAGCTCCGGGTCCTCAACGAAACCTACAACCGCACCGCGTTCCCCTCCACCGAGGAGCGCATAGAGCTCGCGAAGAAGCTGGGGATGTCGGCACGAAGTGTGCAAATATGGTGCGTCCTCGCTTGTCCTGCGTACGCAGCTCGCCAATTGACTGATGGCTGATGCTCGCCGACGCGACTCGCACGACAGGTTCCAGAACAAGCGGCAAGCAATGCGCCAGAGTACGCGGCAGGCCGCGGCGAACGCTCCGCCCACGACGAACCAACCATACCCGAGCCCGGGGTCCGCGTCCATGACGCCCTCTGGAGGGTTCGGCAGCCACCCGCCGTCCACGATGGGACCCTCGAGCATCAGCCAGGCAGGCTACAGCGTGTCGCGCCCGTCCAGCGACATGGGAGGCATGCACCACCCCTCCGGCCGCCTAAACCCATCCCCCAGCCCGTCTTCCCATCGGAGAAGCCATGAGGAGGAACCGCACAGACATGGCCGCTTCTCTCCCCGCCCCGGGTTCTAATCGCGGCCTCATCGCACTTCGCGTTCGCGTGCCGGGCCACGATTCCGCGCATACACGGCCGCGGGCCTCCTCCTCGTACTCTCGTGCACCGCCAGGCGCGCCACGCGCGCGCGGCATCACCACTCGTTTGGCAGGTGTGCCACCGCCGCCCCGTTATTTGCTGGCTCTTGTTTAACGTAAGTATCGCAGCGCAGTGACATTCGCTCCCTAGGACCTTGTTCCGTCGCATCCTTCCGCTCGTTATCGCCCCCCATCGCCGCGATTCTCACCCACCGTCATTGCATCGCATCTGCTATCTCGACGATCACGTCCCCGCACTCCGTCCCCTCCCACACCTTCTCGTCCCGCGCACCTCCGTGTCCTTCTGTGTGACTACACTATTATGTATACTGCCGCTGCGTCTTGACTTATCGCCTATATCATTACCTCACCGTACCCTACGTATTCTCTCCCTATTATCCCCCGTAGTTCGCCCTTTCGCGGCGCGCCCCTAGTTTATTACTCCACTATGTCATGTGTAATATGCCCGCTTCGAGTCCAATCGTACAACTTCCTTCTGCTGCTCTCTTCGCTGTCCCCTCCGTCCTTCTCGCTGTACGTATACGCATCGCCATCGCAGATCTGTCCCGCAATACCACCCTCGCCCGCCGTGCGCGTTCGCCGCGAGCTCGAGGCCGCCTCCTGGCCGCCTGCCCGCTGATCGACTCCCGTAAGCCCACGGACAGCGTGCACGGGCAGAACAGTCGCCCCGGGGACACGCTGCACACCACACGCGCACCGAGTGGCACCGAGCGGTGCGCGTCCAGGGCCATGCATGCGCGCGCACCCACGGCCCCGGTAACCTGTGTTGCGCCGCGCGAAGTCTATCGCCCGCGCGAGCGAATCTAGACTCCCGGATCTCTACCATGCCTCGCTTAGCACGCCCTACCCCGCACGTACACGCTGACAGCGGGAGCAGTTGCCAGTTGGGATCAGAAGCAGGGCCCGGGGAACACAGCGTCGATGTATCGTGTGTCGTGCCGCTGCATCACACAAGCTCACTAGTGCGTCCGCCAGACGCCGCCTGGTGTAGCCGCGTTGGGCACTCTGGATCACGGGCGCCGCGTGCGCAAGCGAAGCACGGCGGGCAGAGCACGCGTGCGGGTTCGGGCTCTAGGTCGACTACTGCTTCTGTGACACGCTCTACGGACGCGTACCGCTGGCATTCCAGCGGCGATCTCTCGTGGATCACAATGAGTAGCCTCCCGTCCCGGTTCTAGACACGGCTACACACGGACGGAGCAGAAGGTTACGGAACATGAACAGGGCGCGTTGTATTCCGGTACAATCGTCGAGCAGTCGTGCGGGCTAGCAGCACCGATACATATCGTGTGGAATCCGTAGAGGCAGAGCGAGGCAAGAATAACGTTAGAAGCAAGCCGCGCGCGAGGAATCTATCCCCGGGGCGGTGGGAGCAGCGCGCGGAGGGGAGTCAACCCATCCATATCGACATCGATTGAGATCCCGTCCAGTGCTTCTCAAAAGCATATCGAGATCTCGAGATAGCCAAGAGCCTACAGATGGACGGAGTACGGCGGTCAGCGCGGGGCCCAATGGAATCAAATTCCGAAGCGGCGAAAGTCACGTACGCAAGGAAGAAAAAGAAATCAATGGTGACGCTTGGCCTGGTGGGAGACGTGGCGCTTGACCATGCCGCGGCGTTCGCGCTTGGTCTTGGAGGAGCACCTGCCGGTCCCCGTCGACGAGGGCTTCGAGGCGGCGGACGCGGCCGAGGAAGTCTGGACAACGGAGGATGCGTGGGAGGAGGCAGACGTCGCCGAGGCGTGCGCGGAGGTCTCCGCGGAGGTGGAGACGTGCGTCGAGGAGGCGGTGTGGGAGGCCGCCGAGGAAGTGGAGGCGTGGGTGGAGGATGCGCTGGCAGGCGCAGAGTCGCCAGAGCCGCTGTCAGAGCCACTGAAGGCGACCGCGGGCCCGGGAATCGAGAAGCTCTTGAAGCCGTCGGACCAGATGTCGGGGAACTCTGCGATGGTGTACAGACCAGGAATGGAAACAAGGGAGGAACCAGATGGGACCTGGGTTCCGCTACCGGTGACCTTCACCTGACTATAATTCGATCAGCATGCTGGTCAGAAGTCGCGCAAACGATACACATACGCGCAGCTGGGATAGAACTGGGGCGCGCCGGCATCGTGGAGGGCGATGCTATTCCATGGTTAGATTCATGATACCCGATACCCGGTAATCCAACGACGTACATCTCGTGACGGACCAGCTATAGAAAGGTTGTTCAGGACACGTACCACATATTTCAGCGGAAAGTACTCACGTATTCACCAGCCTGGAGCTCGCTGGGAATGGTGCTGGTCCATTTGGCGCCGTTGGCAATGAGCTGGGTAGCAGCCCACTGGCCATTCGTGTAACCGGCGGCGTCAATCTTGAACCACTTCGCGTTGGAAGCGTCAAAGGTCGAGCAGTCGCCCTTGCAGTCAGTCATGTACGTGGTGACAGGGCCCATGTGGTCCGCGGGCCACTAGATTAAGCATTAGCCTGCAGTCATATGGGGCGTTTGAGTGGAACATACGCTCTGCCAGTCGAATGTGATCTTGCTGCCCGCGGCGGCAGTAGCGATCGCCTTGACGCCGGATTCGCCGCCAGTGTTGCAGGCGAGATCGGAGGAGGTGACATCAAGGACTACGTGCGCGCGTTTAACGGAAGATCGGCAACTTGATATAGAGCATGTACGTACTAGGGCCATCCCCGGGGATCTTGCGCTCGATCCGGCTCGGAACAGGGCTCTCATAACTGAGATAATTTCGCGTGAATTCTGGTGCAGAACAGCACACGGAGAGCGGGACTTACGGGTCGGAGAACGGGAGCCAGCCGGAGTAGGACGTGCCGCCGATTTCATAAGTGTGGATGAAACCGTGAGCGTTAACGACGGTGGGTGCAATGAGCGCAAGGCCGAGGGCGGCGAGGGAGAGGGTAGACGAGAACATGGCGGTGTCGAGAGTGTAGCTGACCGAACGAGAGCGGGATCGTAAAGACAGAAAGAGGAGCACCGACAAGTCTTGCGAGGAATGACAGGGAGGGGTAGAGAGAGGAGGGTCCCGAAGGAGGAGAGGGGGCGGAGGCGGAACAGAGAAGGTGACGCGGTGGTCGTCCTGGAGGAGAGCGCACTCGCGACGGAGGCTTTTCAACCCGCCCCGTTCGGACTTCCAATCATCCGGCATCATCCAATTGGCATGGGCGGTGCCGTCGGTTAGCAGGCGCCTACCACCCCGCCTCGCGAATTCCGCTCACCATGCGCGAGAGGGCGCGCGGGGTGGTAATCAGCCTGTCTGTGCGCTCACGATAGTGACATGCAGCTCGCGCGTGGTCTGAACACAATTTCAGGATTGTATACGGTCGCTAGAGAGGTCGAGAAAGAGTGCGGCTTACCCCGGTGGTGCAGCGCGATCGGTGGCGGCGCACGCGGTCTGCCGGGCCCGATCTACAACCTGCATCACTGGAGAGATGACGCCTTCGCTACATGGATGTCTCACCAACAAACGATAGAGCTAGATAATACGTCGGCATTAGAAAAACCACTATACAAACGAGTGTACATACACTCACTAGGGATACACGCTATAGTCCATGCGGAGTACAACAACGAACAAGATACAACTGTACAACGAGAGCAATAACACGCGTAACTCGACAACGATCGATCGATCGAGAGCACATCTCCGTTTAGGTAGATTCCGAATCCTCGACGGACGATGAGGTAGTCTTGGCAGGTCGTCGTGGGGACCGTGGTGGGATGGTCGGTCCCGCATCTACGTCGGCCCGCGCGGGAGTGGGTGCGACGCCCGCCAGCGCGTCCTTCGATCGCCGATGGACGTTGAGTGGTGCAACTGAGGTCGCCTGTACCGCGGGTGCGGCGGCGGCGCGGTGGAGAGCTAAGATCATAGATAGTGATGAGACCGAGCTCGGTCGCCGCACCAAAGGAGATGGCCGCGACGCATCCTCCTTCTGCAGCCACATCACCTGCGGCGCAATCGCATGCGGGTTGGAGTTGGCGCGGGAACGGAGACGGGGTGAAAGGGGTGACATTGTGGACGTGGGGGACATGGAAGGAGTGGAGGGAACGTCTGGGTGACTCGGGCGGCGGCGGCCAGCAGGTGTCTGAGCAGGGGAGGAAAGACGCTGCTTGTGGTCGTCGGCTGCCTGAGTTGGTTGCGGGACGGCGGCCGGGGGCGGGGGTTTGGGAAGCGGGTACTCAGAGCCAGGTGGGTTCGTCGGAGCGCTCGGGTTGAGCCCAAACGGCTGCGCACGGAATAGTTGCTCGTGGTAATCCAGCGGGGCGGACGCCGAGGAGTAGACACTTGCTGTCTCCGCGAGGGAATTCGAGCGTGTGAGGGTGGATCCGTTGGGCGACACGACTATCGCGCTCCGTCGCAATGCCTGCACACGTCCCTTTGCCCTCGGGTACCTCGGCACGCCATTGAACTCCTTCATATCCTGCGGGCGCAAAACGTAGTCTGAGAGGCGACGGCTCTCCGCAGATTCCTGAGACGATCCGCGCGACAGCCGTGCCGGTGAGGGCGTGCTAGGCTGTCGTTGCAGGGCCTGTATGAGCTCGAAGTAGGACTTGCGGTCGCCTGCCCCTGCAGCAGCAGCCTTTGTGTGAATGGCGCTCGGAGCGCCGCCTGTCGCAACGGCGAAGGCGACGCTGTGCTCGTACTTCTCCACGTCAATGGCGCTCGAAATACGCCGCTTGTGCGCCTTGAGCTGCTGCCGGCCTCGGCAGGTAAACCAGGCCAGGGCGAGGACGATGTTGATGAGCACCACGACCACAGCGATGCCCGCAATGAGAGGCGGGTCGAGCACAGTGCTGCGCTTCGCCAGCCTCTGTGTAGATGTTAGTGTGAATACTGGATGGTGCGGAAAGTCGCGCCGCTTACATGTGTACTGCTTGAGGCTTGCATGATCGCATGAGCAGGCCGGCCAGGCAACGAGGGATCCGTGACTGAAGCAGCCGCTTAGGCGAGTCGGGGGGAGCGGTCGCTCGCAGGTATGCGCAGAGTGCGGCTCATATAGTGTGAACTGCCGGGAGGCTATCAGCAGAAGACTATCAGCAGAAGCGCGACTAGCCATATGTGAGTTTGAGGCGCGAACAGTTACGCTCGAAGAGCGCACATGGTTACTTGGGTGCATGACAGGGCGTTGATAGCTGGCGTTAAAAGGGGGTGTGTCGCAACTTTGCTCCCACCGAGGCTATGTGCGCGGCTACCGTGTGTGCATCATGCGACGAAGTGCCGCCTACCGCGCAGCCCATATGCACCCTGCGCAGATAGCGGCCGTTCGTCATTTGAACATGATCGTTGGTTCCAGGAATAGAGTGCGGGCCCATATATACTGTGCACGCATCGCCAACGTCGTTGAGAGGCAAAGCTGAGGCGGAACTGAGATGATGGTGATCAAGGTCAGAGTGATTCCTCCGGATTTGTCGGACAACGTGGGCCGAGATAATCGGTGGCGGGGTTATCTCGTGTAGTGTTATCTATGGTTACGGACCAGGAGCGCCGGATATGTCTTCGATGAAAACGCTGTGTAACACACCCTACCAATGTGGTCATTGATGTCAAGTTTACCGAGCGGGGACGTTTTCATGGCTTCATGTCGGATAAGTCGGAAGGCGCCTCGCGTGGTGGGACAAATCATCAAGATGCCTCTTGTGGATGTTGCCAGGGTTAAGCAAGGCCAGACCAGGACAATTCGAGGGCAAATTCGAGGGAATCTTGAGGGCATTGCCCTCGCGATGCGCACAAAAAAGGGTCGACTTTGAGCCCGCGGACTGGTTTAATGCGATTGAAGGGGGGCGCTCTATGCCGGGTGGGCAGCGGGGCTCAGATCTACTGAGCGGTCTTTTCCTCTTGGATAATCCCGGGAATGGCTTCCGTTGAGAGAGGAGATGTTCTAGATGAGAGGCATCTTCACCTATCTGTCCTGGTTCAGTTACACCGCCCTCACCTTAACCTTGACTAGGAATTCCGTGTTCGGCTCCGTCAGCGTGGCAAGGACGATCTCCGTCACCCTGTCGGTCGTGACAGGCCATACGGGTCAAGATAGAGGTGCCCGAGCGCGTCGCGAGCCTCGCGGACGAAGCGAATATTGCGTTGCCAATCGCTGTAACCGTATTTGCCCGATTGCAGTAAATCCGGAAGGAATGAAAGTTTCCAGGTGTCCAGAGCGCCCGCCGCGATAGTATCGAGGATATACGATGCAATGATTCGTTTTGATGTGCATGTATGCACGTTTTGTAGGCCTATATGCGCTGTTTATGAACTATATGCGCGCTCTGGAGACTACCGACGTCGCGCCAGCAGCGAAGCCTAATATGACACTCACAAATACTGCCCGTAAAGCCCCTGATCCTTGAAGACGACTGACCCCCGTTTCATGTGATGTTCGAGTTCCTAAGTCTTCGCGACATAACCTGCAGTGTGATGAAGAAACTCAGTCTGATGATGGTCCGAGAAGAAGGTCATATTATGAATGGTGCCACCTGTGCATAGTGAAGAACCTATGAATGTACAGTGCTCAACCGAAGAGCTGAATGCTGACAGCGAGAAGAAGACTCACCTTGATCACGCATATGGGTCTCGTCGTGGTCGAAGACTGAGCGGAGTGTGTGCGGCGCCGCGGCCCTTGAGTCGGAAGACGCGGCGGGCGGGGGTCACGTGGTACGTGTAGACTTAGCGCTCGCGGTTAACCTCATTTCCCCGCGATTTCCAAATCGGGATCACTCATTGGGCGATCCAAAAATTCTGAACTTTTCGTTCTCTGCCCGCTGCCGATTTTCCCGCGATCTCCATATCGGGGTCGCTCACTGGCTGATCCAAATTTTCTTACTTTTCGTTCTCTGCACCGCACCCCCACCCGCGCCCAGCGCCGTCTTCCAGACGACGAACCAACCTCCCCCATCTTCTGGGCTCATCGACTCCGGTTCACGTATAGATCCACCGCTGAACACCACACACTCGAACACTTGGGCTATATCATACCTTTCGGGCCTCCCCTGCACTGTACGAGACACACCAGTAATCTCACGGCTCGCATAGATTCTCAGCTGCTCCGGAACTCACAACTGTATCACTTGTATTTGCAAGAATGTCTCCTGTCGCCATGTCTGTAGCCCCGGATTCCCACTTTGGACCCCTCTTAGATGCACTCCGTGTTGCGCCCACCGCCCCCGGTGAGTATCCTCGAAAAAATGCATATGATTGCAGACAGATAACTTGCCACGCGCAGATGCAAAGGCTGCCGCCGATCGCCTGGCCCGCGAAGTCCACAAGGCTGGTTTTGAAAACCTGACGTGAGTGCCAACTCTTCTGCAGGCGTATCGGGCCTGACATTATCGACACGGCTCCTCAAGCGATGAGAACATCCTCACTACCCTTGAGCAGTTCGCCACCAACAAAAAGTCTGGCTATGAGCGCGAGAGCGCTGCCATTGCCTTCCACTCCTTCGCGACGGTCCTGGGGGCGCCCTGTGCGCCTCTTTTCCTCAAGTCGCTCCCTGTCCTGTTTGAGTTGTACATGGACAAGGGCGACGTCGTCCGCGCCGCCGCTGCTTCCGCCACGAAGGCAATCCTGAAGCTCTTCCCCCCGGAATCCACCCGCATTGTGTTCCGGACTCTGGAAGATATCCTGGACAAGGGCAAATGGCGCACCAAGGTCGGCGTCCTAGACGCCATGAAGGCCTTCGTCAATTCCGCTCGGGACGCCGTCGCCAACGAGCTTGGCACTACTATCCCTCGGATCGAGAGCGCTATGCACGACACGAAGTCTGAGGTTAGCCCGGCTGACTCATCTTACTTTTCTGGTTACTGACACCAATGCAGGTCTCCTCCGCTGCCATGAAATGCGCGACCGCGCTCTGCACCACGCTCGCGAACCCCGATCTCAGCCCCCACATCCCGGTGCTTGTCAAGTGCATGTCCGACCCCGACTCCGTGCCGGCATGTATCAAGGCGCTTTCGAACACCACGTTCGTTGCGGAGGTCACTGCACCTGCTCTCGCCGTCCTCGTCCCGCTCATGATCCGTGCCTTGAACGACCGTTCGATGGAGGTCCAGCGCCGATCCGTTGTTGTCATTGACAACCTGGTCAAGCTTGTCCGTGACCCTACTGTTGCGGCCACCTACTTGAGCCCTCTTGTCGAGGGTGTCGAGAAGATCGCCAAGGGTGCTGCATTCCCCGAGGTAAGTCCATGTACTTATTCGACTATAACAGTGTCTTACCACGATGCTTTCCTAGGTGCGCGCATTTGCCGAAGGCGCTCTCTTCACCCTGCAGAAGTCGGGCGCGTCCAAGGATGGCCCTCCTCCCGCTCATCGCGACATTGCGGCGGAGACCTCCGAAATTCTCAACACGCTCCTCACTCTCATTCCCGATGAGTTGGCCGCGCCCTCATCCGGCTCTCCCAACGGGCCTCGCGTCCCCCGCCACCCTGTCCTTAAGCAAGTCCTTGAGTACAGCGCTGGAGCCTTGGCGGACGTGGTCCAGGCGCGTAACTTCACCGAAACCAAGGTGTGGCAACGCTGCGTCGGAGCCCCCCTCGAGCCCTGGTTCGCCGGCGGCGCCGTGGACTCTACCAAGTTCGCGGACCGCGTTCGCTCCCACTTCCTGGCGGTTGACGAGGCCAAGTATGCGACCACCCAAACCGGCTCTTCCGAAGAGGGTGAACTGCTTTGCGATACGCTCTTCTCCCTGGCATATGGCGCGTTGCTGCTCCTTTCGCACACCCGCCTGCGCCTCTTCCGTGGCCGTCGCTACGGTATTCTCGGCACGAACGGATCCGGCAAGTCCACGCTTATGCGCCAGCTTCGCGACGGAAAAGTGGAGAACTTCCCGCCGCAGGACCAGCTGCGCTGCGTGATGGTCGAGCACTCGCTGCAAGGCGAGGACACCTCACTCTCTATCCTTGACTTCGTCGCGTCAGGTAAGCATAGCATCCAGCAGGGTTCCGTGTCCGCAGTTGGGTGCTCAATGTCTTCCGTGCCGGCGAAACAGACAAGGCCCTGGCCGGTGTGCCACGATCGAAGATCCGGGATCAGCTCCTTGAGGTCGGCTTCGATGATGAGCGGCAGGCTGACAACGTCGGCGGTCTCTCTGGCGGATGGAAGATGAAGCTCGAGCTCGCGAGGGCGATGCTATACAACGCTGACCTCCTCCTGCTCGATGAGGTAAGCCCTCAAGGCTTCCGCTGCACATCCAGCGCTGACGACAAAATGTGTAATTAGCCTACTAACCACGTAAGTGCTGATCAAGACTTGGTAGACTGCAGTGTTGTAACGAAAGGATTGTTGTTAGTTGGACCGTGCATCCGTCAAGTGGCTTCAGGACTACCTGATGGCGCAGAAGAACGTCACTTGCCTCATCATCAGTCACGACTCTGGGTACGTCTAGCAAATGTCCGATCGCAACCGCTCTCTGACATAACCTCGCAGGTTCCTCGACACTGTCACGACCGATATCATTCACTACGAGACCAAGAAGGTTTGGACAGATCCCAATAGGATGACAATGCCCATATGTCTGATCGTTTCCTTTGCAGCTTGTCTTTTACCCTGGGAACCTATCGACCTTCGTAGCCAACCACCCCGAGGCGAAGTCATACTACACGCTCGCTGCTACATCAGTCAAATTCTCCTTCCCCCCGCCGGGCTCCCTGATGGGTGTGCGCAGCAGCACCCGCGCCATCCTGAAGATGACGGGCTGTACGTTCACGTACCCTGGGAGACCTAAGCCCAGCTTGTTCAACGTCAGCTGTGCCCTGTCCCTGTCAAGGTATGCGTAGTGATCCTTTGCCTCTCGGACATGTCATGCTGAGACGTTCCGACACAGTCGGGTGGGTATCGTGGGACCGAACGGAGCTGGCAAGTCCACTCTGATCAAGCTTTTGACCGTACGTGATGCAAAATCCGCGATTTGCTCGATGTCGGCCCACTCATTCTTCTATTTCAGGGCGAGACTGTGCCGCAAGAGGGCACGGTGTACAAGCACCCCGCGCTGCGTATCGGCTATGTCTCCCAGCACGCTACGCATCATATCGGTAAGCAGTGTCATTTTCTACAGTTCACGACATCGCCTCACGCAGCTTACTTTACGACAGAGCGTCACCTTGAGAAAACGCCCATCCAATACATTCAGTGGCGATTCCAAGACGGACACGATCGTGGGTCTATTCCAGTGCATAGAGTACTCCGCGAAGCGCTAATCAATTCGTGCTGAATAGGCGAGATCTTGGAGAAGGCGACTCGTATCCTCACCGATGAGGAGAAAGCGATCATGGAGACCGACTTTGTCGGAAAGAACGGCCAGCGCCGCAAGCTTGAAGTGCGCCGCAATTTGTCATCTCGATACGACCATATATGCTCACCTTTGCCGCTTTCAATGTAGATGATCATGGGTCGCCAGAAGCTGAAGAAGTCGCTCCAGTACGAGGTGAAGTGGCGAGGTACGCTTTCAAATTGAGTCTTCTCAAGACGTGGCGAAGCTGACGCGTCGATGGAATCTTTCAGGCTTGGACCATCGTTTCAACACCTGGATCCCGCGTGAGGAGCTGCTCGAGAAGGGCTTCACCAAGCTGGTGCAGCAGTTCGACGATCTCGAGTCGTCGCGCGAGGGTGCTGGACAGCGTGACACCTCTGCGCATATCGTCCGCAAGCATCTTGAGGACATCGGTCTCGATGGAGATATCGCGCAGTACAACGAGATCTCAGGTCTCTCGGGTGGTATGTGCAAAACTGACTGACATACGAACCACTTGTTGACGGTCCATGTTTCACAGGCCAGAAGATCAAGCTCGTTATTGCAGCCTGCTTGTGGAACAACCCCCAGGTATGACCAATCTCTCTTGCAATCAAAGAGCGGTCGAGCTGATGAGGCTCTCACTTTAGATCTGTGTTCTGGACGAGCCTAGTAACTTCTTGGACCGCGAGGCCCTCGGCGGTCTGGCTGTGGCCATTAAGGAGTGGGCTGGCGCAGTGGTGCGTACAGGTTATCGGCTCATAAGCTGTGCCGCGGCTGACGTGCGGGCTTCCAGGTGATCATCTCCCATAACGAGGAGTTCGTGACTTCGCTCTGTAAGTGGATCTGGACCACATATCGTGACCACAGCAACTGACCTACGTGTGCCCCAGGCCCTGAGATCTGGCACGTCGATGCTGGCCGGATGACCCACAAGGGCAAGGCTGCCATCATCGAGGATCCGCTCAACGTCAAGTCGCCCAAGGGCAGCGGCGCAAACACGCCCGCGAAGGCGATGACCCCCGCCGCCTCCGTCGCCGCGACCCCCGCAGGCAGTGGTGCGGAAGACAAGCCCAGCGGGGCTGGCACGCCCCCCATCAGGAAGAAGAAGAAGGTCACGCGCAACCAGCAGAAGGCGCAGGAGGAGCGTCGGCGCATTCGGAAGCTGAACTGGCTTACGTTCGGCGGTCCGAAGCCGGAGGATACGGACAGCGACTGAGGAGCACGTCGCGACGCGCTGGCGTGCGGCAGAAGCGTCCACTTGGTGTTCGCTGGGGTTCTTCTTGGGTCGTTTGGGGCGGTTTTTTCTGTCTATATACACACTCGCATAATCGTAGAATGCGCATTCGTTTGATCCTATTCGGTGGAAGACAGGAACCTCCGAGGCGACCGGAGTTCTTGTGATGAGGTTGTCATTGCCAGAATGATGTACTGAATACAAGGGCGCCGCAGCCAGTGCGAAGCTTGTGTGAGATATCGGGATGATCATACGGGTGGCGGACCCCATGGGCGGACCGTACGTAGAGGGGAATGTGTCCCTGGAAGTGGGGTAGATGCCGTTATACGGTGATAGATAGGTGAGGGTGGAAGGAGTGTGAGGGTAGTGTATACAGTGATGACGAGAAAGTCCATACGGATGGTGTTGTACAGTGCGGATGTTGTCTAGGGCAAAACCAGAGGAAATGGTTAGTACAACAAGCGGCAAGTCGCCTCTAGGTCCCCGGGAGGAAGGAAGGGGGCGAGTCCGAATAAATAAGTGATACAAGAAATCGAGGAATGCCCCGAAGTCGGGAGGTGCCAAAGGGAATAAATATAGCTTAAAGGGGGGGGGGCCGACGTGCGTGCGGTGTTAAATACGACAGGGAGCGGATGGTGCAGTTGCGAGGCGGTGCGGTGAGGTAATGCGTGGTGCGAATAAATAGGCCCTGGATGCGGGTGCGGAAACGGAACAAAGGGAATGAGCGTCGGAGTAGAACGAGTGCGAGTGGATGCATAGTGTACAGTGCGATGCGAGGATAGCGTAAGATGCAGCGAATAAATAGTAGCAATGATCAAATAGCCGTGTTTGGGATACTCTGTAGTGCGGATTAGGATACAGTCGATCTTCTCTGGTTGCGGTACGACGGCGACGGTGGGCTGGCAGGGCGCGGACGGACGGGTGCAGTAGTGGCAGGCACGGCGTCGCTTAGGTCTTGCGGGACTTGGGCGAGGATGACGCCGAAGACGGGTACTCTTCCTCCGCGCTGTCGCCCTCTTCCTCCAGATCGGCGCTGCCTTGGGACTCTTGGCCACGCGTGTGCACCCGCGCATGCCGGCGCATGTTGCTCTGGACGCTGAAGCTACGGCCACAGCCTTCGTACGGGCATGTGAATGCTGTCGCGCCCGTCAAAAACCCAAGTCAGCGCCGATCAAACTAACGCCGCGTAGCTATTACTCACGCTTTTCACCGGTGTGCGTGTTCAGGTGTATCTGCATTAACACCACAGTCAGTCTCACGCCGTTGACTAGCGTAGCAGGTGGCACCGTACCCTCAAGCTGCTCGGCCGGGTGAACCCTTTGCCGCAGTAAGTGCACTCGTATCTTGATGACGAGCTCCGATCAGGCGCGCCCGGCTCCGTGCCGGGGTAGGGCTGGCTGCCTGACGGTCCGGCGACCATCCCGGGGTGCATGTGCTGGGTGCCAGCATAGGGATAGCTGCCCGTCGGAATTGGGGTGCGCGGGTGGATCTGCGCGTACTGCTGCGTGGGGTACCCAGCCGGGTACGGCTGGAGCGGAGGGCCTGGGTGTGGGGCCATGTGCTGGGGGTACGCGGGATAGCCTGAGGCTTGGGGGTCTGACGCCGTCCGCGGGTGGTGGGACGCGGGCTGTTGCTGGTGCCGTTGCATGTCCGGGTACGCAGGGTAGGAGCGCGGCGTGCCCGGGGCGGCGTACCCACGAGGTGCCGGCGAGGAGGCCCCGCGGGACAGCTGGCGAGGATCTTCGTCTGCCAAGGACATGCGGCCACCGAGGTGGGGGGATCCTCCTCGCGTCTGGTGTGGTGGGACCGACCTGGACAACTCCTCTGCGCACGAAAACCGGTAAGACACGACATGTGCCACAAAATGTTATGACCACTCACGTCCAAAGATCTGCCTAATAGGAGGTAGCGTCGGCCTCTGCTCGCCTCGTCCAGAGGGATCGCTTGAGGAGGATTGACGAGGCGGCATAGCACGGACGCTGGAGAGGGGTGTAGGTGGGAAAGGGGTGAAGATCGGAAGAGCAGGGAAGTGGAGGAATCGAGGCCGGCACGTCGCTATATAGCCTTCAGACGACAGACGACGAACAGTTGGCGGTAACGGAACGTCGAGGGCACTTCCGGGGACACACGTCCGCAGTCGTGGCACATCCCACACGCGAAGGACTCGATCTCAGAAAGCGATCTGGATCCCTGAATGGATGCTGTAGTAATTCTCGGCGCTCCCGCGCGCCATTACCACTGCGGCAAGTCGGTCTCCATGTACCCATGAGCACGTCGACAACGGCGCTGATGACAGTCGTGAACGAGGAGACATTCGGAGCAGGCTGCCGAGCACGTCGACCGAACTCGTCTGCTACGAGTGGCGAGCCTCCGTCCAAGCAGGTGTGCGAGAATTGCTGGGAAGACCGCGGACAGATGAGCGGCCCAGCCTGCGTGCTGCCCAGTGGTGAATGATCGAGCGAGGATTGGAGTGCAAGCGAGATGGGTGACGCCGTGTGGGCGCCACTTTCATTGAGAGGCGCATATCTCAGATTCGCCGGGCGGTCGCTGGATCAGAGATCAGCGCAAGCAGTACGACGGTCAGCTGATGGCCATATGCTGCCTCACCGCTCTCGACGGCCGAGTGTTTGTGTCGTTGTCGCACATCGACAGGGGGATGTACGCGGTTGGGTGGCAAGAAGCAGATGATCGTCTCGTCGTGAAGGCTAATTGCGGGTTGCCCCTTTGTGCTTCGATCCCGAATATCTGCTGAAGAGAACACAAGACGCACCGGGTGCATTGCTGCTCATCCCACCGCAGAATCAATCTGACTCGCGCGCAGCAGTCAGCGTGTCGTGAAAGCCCTGTTCAACCGATTGTCATGAGAAGAGATGACTGTGCACCAGTACTAGTGGCATTAATTATACGGACGAGCCGCACATGAACCTTATAGCGTATGTCGCAATAATGTGGAAACGCAAACCATAGTACTTGCTCGTCCCAACCGGCATTCACTGCGATCTGAGATCCCGGAAACCAGCGTGGCTCTACCGATGATCGTTTCGGCACCGGTGTGGTAGAGTCATGGTGTACCACGCGGGACGTCGAAACAGAGTTTTGGTTACCGGCAACGCTCGCGGAAGGACAAGCGCACGAAGAAATCTTGTCATATCACGGAATGTTAAGAGTTTTGAAACGACTAACGGACACTCGAGAGCCAAAGCTATGACTGCTTGCTGGATTGAATTTCAACAGGAGTCTTGGTTTTCAAGGAAAGTGCATGAAGCCCTGCGGCGAACTCCTCTGAGAGGGCGGCATAGATCATTCGGTGTCGCTGCATGGTGTTCTATGAAAACCATGGACAGATAAGTCAGACATAAACATTCGGTCTGCGCCATAGTATTGTTCGAAACGGTACTCACCTTCCCCTGGAACTCCTCTGATACGACATTCACCGAAAAGTCTAACCGCCCGGTAACGAACAAAATGATTAGAGGTCGGCGCACCGAGAGGTGTAGCAAAGATGAGTACGTACGAGTTTCTCCGTTGCCACCACCCTCCGCCCTCATCGGCGCGTGGTGCCTATGTTGCCATGAGTCATTTTTGATGTCAAGTTGCGAAGGCTTTAGGAGCTCAGTGAGCTATCAGAACCGACATACGGGCACATGGCAATATTGTTAGCGGAGGTGTACGGGTAGGTCTGGGATTGGTCCATCTGCGTACCTTGGCCCTAATTGCGCCCTCCACCGGTCCTCCTGACGATGTAGCCGTGGAATCAGAAGCGGGGGGAGCGGTAGACATGGTCGCTATGGCGTGCGGTCTGAATAGACGGTTACGAACAAGGGAGATGGCGAGTCTCCTGGAAGCAAACATCGACACTGCACCGCAAATTCGGACGCTTTTCCCCGCGTTTGCTCGTTGCTGCGGTCGATGGCGACGAGTATGTGGACGAGGACGATGACCACGAAGATGATTGGCAGAAGCAAGGCCTTCCGCCCGCCACGGGCTCATCTCGGTCGGATAGGCGCCCATGGCCCGCTGCGGTCCGCCGAAAACCTGGGTCGCTGCGACGCACGACCATCTTGCTCCCGACCGTCATGTAGCCCCAACTCTCGCATGTGGTTGCAACACTTTGCATCGCGCTCATTTACGACAAATTGGGCCTCTCATGAAGCACAAAATACCCAGGCTTCGCCAACCCCGAAGTCGTTGCCAGTGATTCGCTCGACGTATGCAGTGCCCGCAGGTATTTGCATCAACTCATCTGTGTTCTCGCTGATGTTCTCACCCTCATCAGGGCAGTTCAGCTTGGCCGCAGGGATGATAGGCATGCCCATTGCCCAGTCATGCGAGCTATGCTGGTCATGCAAACGTTTTATTTGTGGCCATTCCATCGAGGTGCAACCATTCATCTATGCCGCCCCACTGCATCCTCCGCAAGCGACTACTTTCTGATCATGATTCTGGTGATGTTGTTGCTGAAACGGCAATGCCCATACAACGTGATGCGGAGGCCAAGGTACATGCTCGGGTTTGGTGGCGTTCAATGTAGGATCATCATGAAGCGCCAACTTGGTATTGCCTCCCGTATGTCCGGCTTTTCAAATGGCAGCAGCTGTGTACCATCTCCGAGTCTACCTGAAGTTCGTTGATCACACGAGCAGGTAACATATCAGAATATAGCACTCAAGAAACATATTGCCATAGCTGCTCTGCCCTTGCGTTCAGAACTCCAAGAATCATGCTATTGTTGAAGACCTGGCTTCCGAGTCCCGACACGGCCATATGCGCTCAATTCGATTTCAATAATTTCAATACAAGCTGAATATCGCCTTTATCAACTTGGAATCAAGGCTATCCTCCCTCGCACTCTCCCAGCAGCCAGTTCCTCAACCACCTGAACGCAATCGTCCAGAGCCCTCTCCTCCACCTCCGGAACCACCTTCCCCTGTTCAATCGCTTGCAGGCACTCCTCCAAATCTTGATAGTCTCCGCCGAAGGTTCCCAAGACCGCAACCTGCTTCACACCCATCGCCAACGGACTGATTGACACCGTCCCCTGTCCCTGCCCAATGAGGACCACGGTTCCTCCGGTCTTTACCAACTCGACGGCACCATCCATACTCGCCTGTATTCCAACCACATCCACTACCACGTCAATCACCAGACCCTTCTCGTCTCGCAGCACCTTCAACTCGGCGGGGGGCACTGCGTAGTCTGCGCCGAGTTTGCGAGCGAGCGCTAGGCTGTCCTGCCGGATGTCGGCTGCGATGACTACGCCAGCTTCGAGGGCATGTTTGGCTATCTGGATCGCGTTACTCCCGAGGCCCCCGCATCCAATTATGAGCACGGTCTGCCCGGGCTGCACACGTGCAACTCTCTTCAAAGCGTGCCAAGGCGTTAGCACCGCGTCCGTTGAGGTCGCCACGGCTGCCGGATGGAGCCGCGGGTGTTTCGGGTCGTTTCCTGGAACAGGGACGACGGTGCACGCCCGCGCCACAACGTACTCCGCCCAGTTCCCATCTGCGCCTATCCCCAACATGTGTCGCGAGAAGCAGACATTCGCGAACCCGCTCTTGCATCGGGGGCACTTGTTTGTGTCGCACGCGTTCGTACATCTGTACTTCTGAAAGTTCCTTAAGTGCCCTTAGATGCTCATCTAAGGGGCCTAAGCACACCTAAGAACATCTAAGAGTACTCAAGCACCCAATACCTAAGAACCTGCCCGTGGAAGCCCAAGTTCTCGACGAAGCCTTCAATCAAGACAGCTAAGGGGACTAAGGAGGACCCAAGGGCCCTAAGTGTCGTGTGCGCATGCATGCTCACGGTGTAATCACATACAAAGAGCGGGGGTGATTATATTACGAAGCTTGATAATTTATTCTAGTCCAACTCCGGACGTACAGGAGAGCTACTGTCGGCAATGCGGCGTACACGCTTTGCCGGGCGTTTCCCAACAGCAGCTGGAGTCGGCGGTGACCTTGAGGCATAAGCACGTGCACGCGCAAC